>PVKS010035530.1:0-20011 GCA_004027875.1 Aplodontia rufa | reverse complement strand
TGCATGAGCAAACTTGTTTCCAGCGGGGGGCGGGGGGGTGAATTGGAGACACCCTGGGGTCCCGCCCAGGTGAAATGGGCAGGTGGGATGTGTGGAGTGGCCAACTCATCCTGGTTTTCCCAGGACTTTCCCAGTTTTAGCAGTGAAATCCTGTGTCTAGGAAACCCTCTCAGTCCCAGGCACCCTACCATATGTTGGATGTGTCCCCATGGAACACTCTGCAACACAGATGGATCTTAAAAATAGTGCACAGTGAATAAAACTAAAAGAAAATTAAACATTTAACACATCACCATTTAAGTAAACAAACATATACTCACAACAGTTCAGATCTTGCAAGAGTACATGGGAGAGCCAAAGATGTACACTTATACATTAGAAGGGTTGTATATGGAGGGAGAGAGTGGGGCTACATACCTGAAAACACAAGCGGGGTCTTGTAGGGACCCATGAGACAACATGCGGTAAACTGAGGCAAATGTTTTATATGTTCCACCCTCTACCTGCAGTTCAAAAGGAAACCATGCTATCTGGGAAACTGAGTTTGTTCCCCAGCATCTCCATCACAGGAAGTTCCTGGTGGCTGACGTGGGAGAGGCATCTGTACTCTTAGAGAGTGGTGTGGACTAAGTGAAATGGGCCTTGTTGAAGCCCTGGAGGGGTTAGCCAGGGTCCTCCAGGGTCTCTGGGAAACGCTCCCGAGGGAAACCCCTACTTTGCCCCATTGAGTCCTCAGCTGGTGGCTCATGTTCAGGCCTACAGCCGGGTGGGAGCCTTTTCCAGGGGAAATGCGCCAACCTGGCTGCGGGCCATAGAGTTGGGCCTGGTTGGCCATTCTGTTCACACTGCAGAGGCTCCTGAGGAGGCTCTGGGTGGAGGCTCCTCCACACCCTCCCACACCACCTCCACCTCCTGCCAGGAGCTCCAAGCAAGCCACCCACCCAGGATTGGGGCCAGTGCACACCCGCTGAACAGGAAGGGCGTGGAGAAGCCCACGAAGAGTCCCGGCATCTGCCTACCTCATCGAAATCAGCCACATCGTCGCAGTTCTCCAGGACCCGGGAGTAGAAGGACTGCCCTGTGTTGGGAAGAGAGGGGACTCTGGTCAGGCCTGCCTTACCAGGAGCTGGGCTCAGACCTCAATTGGGGAGTCACCCTAACAGCATTTGTTGCAAAAACCATGGTCATGAACCGCTGGACCCTGTGGCCGTGCAGTTCTTCAGAATGAGGCGAGTCTCCTGAGGTAGGCAGGTCAAAGGCCATTTGCTCCATTTTATGAACGGGATACTAAAATCCAGGAAGGCCCAGGCTGGTCTGAACAGATACGTGGGTGGACCCCAGTGCTCTTTCCCCCCAGGTGCTTTCCCAGGTACTCTCTTGGCCTTCTACAGCCCCCGCCTCTGCTGGTGGTCCTGAGCCCTGCTGCCCTAGCAGAAGCCTGGTGTGGAGAGTACAAAGCTCCCTTCCTGCTGACAGGGGTCTGTGGAGCCCAGGCCCCTTCTGTGACCTGGTCTACAGCCAGGGTCTTGCCCAAAGCCCCGAACAACCAGTCAAATCCCAGACCTCCATCCGCTCCCTGTGGGCCAAGGGCCTTTCCTGCCCGGAGCCTCATCTCCCTTCCTGTCTCAGTGATCCTTGACAGAGGGGAGTCTTAGGTGACTTTTTTCTCCCCTGTGCTCTGTACCTGGTCCCGCCTTTCCCTTCTGGCACTCATAGTGTGGGATGGATACACTGTCCCACACCCCTGGCTGACGCCACATCCATACACCACCCAAGGGGGCATGATGGGTGATAGAGGTAAGGCTGTCCTCTTTGTCTGGCTTAGCCAGTCTAAACTGACCCCAGTTACTGGAAGAACCAAATCAGGAGAGAGTCAGGGCAAGCAGAGAGAGTGATGGAGCAGTACGGTGTGGAGACCAGCTCATCTAGTTCCCTTGGAAAATCATTCACCCGCGTTGGGGATGTTCCAGGCCACGCCCTGGGGACTCAGGATAGAAGGATGGAAAAGATGCAGAGGATCCTACCCTAAGGGCACCAAGAAGGGGAAGCCAGGGAACTGGAAGAGTCCCCAGTTCAATACCACACAATATGTACCCCAAGATGGAAGTTTGCACAAGATGCAGAAAAGGTGTAGAAAGGGATGGAGGACTGATACTGTTTTGGGGGTGGGGTTGTCTTGTTTATAAGGAGAAAACCAGAGGTGAGTAGCTTAAAAAGTTATTATTTTAAATTTATTATCCTTGGGCTGGAGTGGTGGCTCAGCGGTTACGGCGCTTGCCTGGCATGCGTGAAGACACAGGTTTGAACCCCAGCACCCATGTACACAACTAAGTGTTGGAGCAACAAAAGCCATGTGAAAAACTACATAAAATTGATTCTCTCTTTCTCTCTCTTACTGTCTCTCTTTAAGAAATAAAATAAAATAAAATTTATTATGCTCTATCAATTGTCCATCAAAGAAATGAATAAATAAATAAACAAAAGGTAGCATATATGATAGGATTTACTTAAAAAAAAGCAAAACCCAATTATAATATTTTGTATGTGCGCAGACAAAGATCTTCAACCATTAAAAGTGGTCATCCCTGGAGAGGTAGAGTATGAAGATACTGTAAGCTACACCTTTGACTTTTTTTTTATATTGTACATGATTTAAAAAAAAAAACGATTATGCTTTACTTTTGTAATTGAAAAAAAATTTAAGTCCCCATCAACATAGATCAATGGTCCCTTTTGTTGAAGGACTGTCTCCAGATGGAGCCCAGTCCCATCTGGAGGTTGGGGTGGGTTGCCACCGACAGCAGGGCTGGAGGTTCCCAGAGGGAACTTGGCCTGGGAGGGACCTGTCTTGCTCCGTCCTCCACAGAAGACCTGGGAGACTCTGTGCCTCCCCTGAGTTGGGGGCTGCGGTTGGGTAAGGAAGGAGGCTGAGCAAGGCTGTTCCCTCTAGGAACCCTCTTTACTCCTCTGGCCTCATCTGTTTAACAAGAGCTCTCAGAGCCCCTGAGCTTTTATGGCCCAGGAACTCGTCCTAGCTTAACAGAGCTGGCCCTGATGAGAAAGGCAGGGTTGATGTTGGAGCGGCGAAACAGCGAACTGGCAAATCTGAGTGTATATGTGTGTGTGTGTGTGTGTGTGTGTGTGTGTGTGTGTGTGTGTCTGGGATGAGCAGGTGGGGAAGGATTGCATCTCAGATAATAAGAAGCTATAAAGCACAGCCATATACCCAGAAAATAGACCTGAAATAGACAAGATGGAAAAGAAAGAACCTTTAGTACTAGCCAGAGACAAAACAAAGAAAAAAATCAAAAAGAAGAATCTTAACAACAGCACCCCCAAGGCAGCGGGTGGAGGAGAAGGTAACAGGAGAGGTGGTGCCTGAGCTTCCAGCTTCTGCTAATGTTCCCCGCAGGTGACATACACTATACAAACCCAGAAGCAGGTGAGCCTAGTGGTGCACCAGGCTTCCCCCAGGACCTGTGGCTCCGAACGGCTGTTCATCCGAGGAAGGTCTTAATGAGGCTGGATATGGCTGTGCTCAAGGGGGTAAGAAACAGTCAGGGGGAGATGCGGGAGGGGGGGGCCTCCAAGGTGGATTCTAACGTGCTGGAAGCACAAAGCAAGGTAAACGCTCCACTGCTCGAGTATTTCACAAAGCCCAGTTAGAAAGGAAGTCACATACTGTGAAATGAGCCATGGCAGAATCTACACGTCAGACTGTTTGGAAATGCACTAAAACCTCGTTGACTTTGGTATTGGTGACCCAGATGTGAATTTCCCTAAACAGGATGAGCTGCATAATCTCCCCCCTCCCTTCTGTATACACACACACACACACACACACACACAGATTTGCTGAAACAAATCAATTGTACAGAAATAGTAGAAAGATCAACTTTTTAAGAAAACAAAATAGGGGCTGGAGTGGTGGCTCAGTGGTTCTGGTGTTTGCCTGGCATGCGCAAGGATGCAGGTTCAAACCCCAGCACCACGTACACAACAAAGTATCAGAGCAACAAAAGCTAACTAAAAACTAAATAAAAAATCGATTCTTTCTCTCACTGTACTTCTCTCTTAAAAAAAAAAGAAAAAGAAACCTTTTTGAAGAGCCACTTTTTAGGAGGTGTGGACAAACAGAGGCAGAATAGTTCAAATGGCCCTATTGTCTTCATTGGCACAGAGCCGAGGGGCTTCCATCATCCTTTTTCAGTTATCAGTAACCTCATCTTGTTTCAGGTTCATTTGCACTTAACATCTATTCCATTTGACACCAGACTTATTGACATTTCAGGTTCATTTTAAACGGCTTTCAGATGAAACTATTAAAAACCCTGATATCCAATCACCTTTCTTGCCCCAGGGAGGGTTGAGAATAAAGCTTGAAAGAAAATAGTCTTTTCCTCGTGTGGAGAGGCTCTTGTGGACCCAGAAAGTTAGATGGGAAATTGAACAGCATCCTTCCCTGTGAGGCGGCTGCTCCCAGGGTAGATGAGCGCTTGGTTTAAAATAAACTCTTCCCTGAGCCAATAAATGGGGTATAAATTGCAGATCTGTGCTGCATCACACCCTCCCCCAGGGGGAGAGGCTTAGGACTCCAAAGTTTAATAGAGGTAACTTTTATGTCATTCATCACTTAAAAATATCCACACTGCAGCTAGGCACCTAAATGCGGGTGGTGAGCCCAGCATTGGTTTCACAGCCAGGACAACGTGCTTGCTTCTCACGCTGTGACTCCAGGTACAAAATGCCCCACCTGCACAAAAGAGCTCCCTCTTCCAGACAGCCTGGCCTGCTAGGGCCAGACCTTTGAGATAAAGGAAGGCATGTAGGGACGCTGGCCCATGTGCATGTATGGCCCATGTGCATGTATACCAGTAGCACGGGGTCTGTGTCAACCCTTCCAATCGGCCCTAGAGGAGGGGAGCTGTACAAAGAGAACCGGATCTGGATGCCGCCTTTACAATCCAGAAAGTGCACCCTGCAGGGGGCATGTCAGACACAGAAGAGCTTATACGCATGAAGGGCAGAATTTGGTTGTTGGCATGCAAGAAATATGAAGTGAGACACACGAAAAGAAGAAATGACTTCCAGCCTAGTGGATGAAGGAAAGCGTTGTTGAGACCCTGGACGTGGGCACTGGAAGAGTAGACAGAGTCTAGGCATACAGAAGGCCTGGGGAGCAGACTGCAGGAGGGAGCTCCAGGTGGAGAGAAGAGCGTATGAATTTCAAAAGTGTGGGGCAGAGGGGCTGAAGCGGTGGCTCAGCAGTTAGGGCACTTGCTTGGTATGTGTGAGAACGCATGTTCGCAGGTTCGAACCCCAGCACTGTGTAGACAACAAAGTGTTGGAGCAACAAAGGCTACATGAAAAGCTAAATAAAATTGATTCTCTCTCTCTCTCTCTCTCTCCTGTCCTTCTCTCCTGGGTGGAGCAGAAGGACTGGAGAGGTGGCTCAACTGTTGGAGCACTTATGTGGCATGCTTGGGGTTCAAACTCCAGTACCACATACACAACTAAGTGTCAGAGAAACAAAGGCCAGTTGAAAAAATAAATAAAATTGATTCTCTCTCTCTTCTTGTTTCCCTTAAAACAAACAACATAAAAAAGTGGGGCAGAGAACAGAGCCACAGCTGGACACAGGACAGTGAGTCCTGGTGGTGAAGGCAGCAACAGAAGGGGGTACGTCTGCAGCGAGTGACCCATGGAGGGAAGGAGGTCTGCGGACAAATTCCAGTACACCATGGTGTTGCCAAGACCCAGCGCTCTGACCATCCTCCCAACACTTCCTGCCCTTGCTGCTACCCTGCGTGAGCTGAGAAGTAGTATACAACACTCCCTCCAACTCAGACCTGCAACTGGATTTCCTTGCCCTGTTTAAAATAGCAAAGCCTCACCGTGTGCTTGGCGTGGGGTTGGGGGAACGCACCGTACAGAGCTCTGCAAAGCCCTCTCTACTCCTGTGATGCTGTGCGCATCCCAGCCCTCCCCGCCCTCTGTTCCTCCCCAGCAGCTCTGAGTGCATTTTCTCTGTTCCACAGATCAGCCAGTCCTGCCTGCAGGAAGAAGAGCCAGGCCTAGTGTGGGCCTGGTGCTGCAGCTCAAGGCTCCCTAACCCCATGGGGTCTCAGAGTCATCACCTAAAACAGAAGGCTCATCATCCTAGACCAGCTTACTTTCTGGGACATTGTGACCATCAGCAAGAGGCCAGTTTTTGCTGTTCTTTGTTAGTTTGTTTTGGTATGGGGGGGACTGAGCTCAGTGGTGATTAACACATTCCCAATCCTTTTTTTTTTCTTTTGAGACGGGGTCTCCCTAAGTTATTCAGGGCCACGCTAAGTTGCTGAGGCTGGCTCTGAACTTGAGATCCTCCTGTCTCAGCCTCTGGAGCTGCTGGGAGTACAGGCATGAGCCACTGCAACCAGCCAAGAGGCTGTTTTTAAGAAAGTCTGAGCAAAGCTTCAAATCCCTTATGAGTACAGGGTTCAAATTCCTGCTCCACCACTTGCTAGCAGTTTGTCCTTGAAGAAGTTATTTGACTTTCTTTGCCTTAATGTCTTCATCCATAAACGGAGGAGATGATAATGCTTAAAACAGCACCTGAGCATAGCTTATTATATAAAATAGTCTCCTTTAGTACGAATCACATTTGTAGTGCATTTTCAGTAGCGTATCATCAGAATTTTTTTCTTCATCTTCTGCAACATTTTTCAAGTTTTAAATATTTTAGGTATGATTATTTCTTCTTTAACTGGGCAAAATTTACTTTCACAGATCTTAAGTGTATATTTTAATGAGTTTCAACAAATGCATACACTGTGTAATCACTACACTGTAAAGATATAGAACACTTCTGTTTCCCCCAGATATGCCCTTGGGCCTCTTTCCAGTTAATTCCTATCTGTCACTACCAACAGGTGACCCTTGATCTGAGTTCTGTCACCAAAGGTTAGTTTTATCAGTCTTAAACTTCACATAAATGGTACACTACAGAATGCACCTTTTTTTTTTTTTAAAGATGGAATAAATTTTTATTTAGTTTTTCATGTGGCTTTCATTGCTCCGACACTTCATTGTGTACACGGTGCTGGGGTTTGAACCTGGTTTCTCACCCATGCCCGGCAAGTGCCGTAACCACTGAGTCACTGCTCCAGCTCCAGAATCTACTTTTTAAATGTCTGATTCTTGTGGTCCATGTTGGTTTTGCACTTCCTTATGCTATTGCTTACATTAGTACAGTTGTCCTTCACTGTGTGAGAGGATGGATGCTGTAGCACCTTATATAAAACCTTATAGCATTTGCATTCAACTTCCCCACATCCTCCCATATGTTTTATTTATTTATTTTTAAAAAGAGAAGGACAATGAGAGAGAGAGAGAGAGGAGAGAGAGAATCAATTTTTATTGAGTTTCTCTGACACTTGGTTGTGTACGTGGGTGCTGGGGTTTGAACCCATGTACCCGTGCATGCCGGGCAAGCGCCGCCGTTAACCACCGAGCCACCGCTCCAGCCGTCCTCCCAAGTGTTTTAAATAATCTCTAGATTACTTATACTACCCTATACAATGTTAGTGGTCTATAAACAGTTGTACGTATTGTTTAGGGAATAATGACAAGAAAAAAATAGCTGCGTGTTCAGTGCAGATGCGAATTTTTCCCCAAGTATTTTCAATGCTCAGTTGATTGAATCTGTGGATGTGGAACCCATGGATTTGGAGGGCCAAATGAAATTTCTTCATTGGTATTATTGAATAATATTCTACTCCTTGTTGATCCACGCTTCTGTTAGACTTTTGCATTGCTTTCCATGTTGGGCTGTGAATATTCCTATAGAAGTCTTTTTGGGAACTTAAATTTCATTTTTTGGGAAAATCCCTAACAGCAGAAGGACTGGATCATTCTGCAATTTCACAAGAAATTATGGTTTTCGAAGTGCTTATACCATTTCATAATCCTCTCAGCACTGCAAAACGAGTTTCAGCTGTTCCGTGGTCTTGGCAGCATTTAGTGATTATTGTACTTGCTCCACTTCTGTATTTTTAATCATTTTAGTGCAGGTGGAAGATATCATTGTAATTTTTATTTTCGTATCTCTTCTGATAGATGATGTTGACCACATTTTCTTGTGTTTGTTGGTCTTTTGTATACCTTGTTCTATGAAGTATCTGTTCAAATCTTTTGTCTATTTTAAAAATCCAATCATTTGTCTTTAACGATTTAGGGTAGTTCTTTATATATCTGGTTACAAGTCCTTTGTCAGATAAATGTGAATATTTTCCCCCAGTTTGTGGCTTGCCTTCTCATATTCTTAATATACTTTTTTTAAAACTATTTTTATTTATTTTTTCATCTGGCCTGTATTTCTCCAACTCTTAGTTGTATATGTGGTGCTGGGTTTGAACCTGGATCCTTGCACATGCCAAGCAAGTGCTCCAACTGCTGAGTCACTGCTCCAGCCCCTCCTAATATGTTTTTTTGATGAATAGGAAGTTTTAATGATTAAGAAATCCAATTTATCAATTTTTTGTGAAGCTTATTTCTTATGTTTGCTATTTTTAATATTTTCTTTAAGAAATCTTTGTCTAACCCAATAACATAACAAAGGTATTCTGTATTTTCTTCTAGAAGCTTATGGTTGTTTTTATGTTTAGACCTATACTTCATTCTGAATTAATCTCTGTGGGTGGTATAAGGTAGGAGTTTGAAGGTCATTCTTCCCCATACAGGTACCCAGTTTTTCTATCCAACATCTTGCATGAAAATCAATTGATTAGGAGCTGCAGTGGTGGCTCAGCCATTACAGTACTTACTTGGCATGCACAAGTACACGAGTTCATACCCCAGCACCACAAAGGCTCCGAAGCAACAAAAACCATGTGAAAAACTGAATAAAAATTTGAATAAAAATTGATTCTCAATTTCCTCTCTCTCTCTCTCTCGTTGTCCCTCTCTCCTTAAAAGAAAAAAGAAAGAAAGAAAATCAATTGATTAAATATATATGAAGTCTATTTTTGGACACTGTATTCTGTTCCATTGGTCTAAGTTCTTGGGCCGACGGCGCACAGATTTCATTGCTGTAGCTTTATAGTGTTATTATCATACACTGTGAATCTCCAACTCTATCCTCAACTTTCAGGGTTGCTTTGCTATCCTAGATCCTTTGCACATCCATATAAAATTCAAAATAGTTTTCAATTTATACAAAATAGCCTATTGTGAGTCTTTTGGAGGGAGGGGCTGCTAGAAATTGAACCTAGGGGCACTTTACCACTGAGCTACATTCCAGCCCTTTTCATTCTTATTTGGAGATAGGGTATTGTTAAGTTGCTTAGGGCCTCACTAAGTTGCTGAGGCTGGCCTTGAACTTGCAATCCACCTGACTAACTCTGCATCCTCAGTTGCTGATATCATGGGTATGTGCCACCATACCCAGCACCTGTCGTGATTTTTCTTGGGATTGTGTTCAGTATATATAGCAGTTTATGGAGAATTACCATCTTTATAATTTTTAATATTTCAACCATTAAGAATAAGATAGTTTCTATTTATTTGGGTTTCTTTTATTTCTCTCAGTGTTTGGTTTTTAGCATGAAGGCCTTTCATGTCTTTGACAAAACTTATTTCTGAATATTTTATAATTTTTACACTATTGTAAATGTAATTGCTTTTATTTCTACATTGCAACTGATTATTTGTTTCTATACAAATTAATTTTTTATGATTAATCATATACCCTGAAAGCTTGTTAAGTTCACTCATTAGTTGTATCTTTTATGTAGATTCCTTAAGATATTTTGTATATAGCCAGTTTCTTTTTGCATGTGAAAAAAGACAGTCTTATGTTTTTCTTCCTAGTCTGCATGAGTTTTTTTCTTTTCTTGCTTTATTGCACAAGCTAGCGCTCCAGCACAATGCTGAATGGAAGTGTTGAAAGTGGACAACTTTGCCTTGCCTGTGATCTTAATGTTTAATATTTCTGGAGTTAGTATAATGGAAGTTGGATTTTTTAAGTCAACTTTTATCCGATTGAATAAGTCCCCTCTATTCCTAGTTTGTTGAGAGTTCTTTTCGTGAATGGGTGTTGGATTTTGTTAAATGCTTTCTTTGCATCTATGAATATAACCTTCTGGTTTTTCTTCTTTATTATGTTAATATGGTGACTAATTTTTATTAATTTTCTTTTTTTTCCCCCAGGGCTGAGGACCGAACTCGGGGCCTTGTGTGTGCTAGGCAAGCGCTCTGCCACTGAGCTAAATCCCCAACCCTGGTTTTCTAATTTTTAAACTAATCTCACATTTGTAGGATAAAAGTTACTTGTCATGACGTGTTATCCTTTTCATACATTGCTATTCAGTTTACAAATATTCTGATAAGGATTTTTACACCTGTGTTTAAGAGAGATATTGGGCTCTGAGTTTTATGTATATAAGATCTTTGTCAGGTTTGGATATCATAAAATGATGTGGGAAGTTTCTTCCAACTTTATTTTATAAAAGAGTTTGTATAAGTTTGGTATTGCTTATTCTTAAACATTTTCTAGATATGAAATTTTATTTGTGGGAAGAAAATTTATTATTATTCTCATCACTATTATTACAAATTTAATTTCTTTAATAGATACTGGGCTCTTTGTATTTTTCCATTTCTTTTTGTGTCAGCTTCGGTAAGTTGATTTTCAAAGGACTTGTTCATTTTATCTGAGTTGTGGAATTTATTGAGATAAAGTTATTTGTAATATTCCCTTATTTTCTTTTTAATGCAATGATATTCGCTCTTCCATTCTTGATGCTGATAATTTGTGTTTTCTTGCTTTTTTTTTCTGTATCAGTCTTGCTGGGGTTTATCTATTTTACTATTTTTTTCACAGAATCAGTTTTTGACTTTATTCTCTCTGTTTGTTTTCTATTTCCTTCCTCTTACTATCTTTGGGTCTAATTTGGGGAGTTTGGGGGTATATTTATTTTTATTTGTTGAAATAAAATTCACTCTTATAAAGTGATTCTAATTCTAGAACATTTTCATCACCCCTTAAGGAGGATCCATTCCCATTGGCAGTCACCCCACCCCCCTACCCCACATCCTCCCTGCTGTAGCCCCTGGCAGCCATGAATCTACTTTTTGTCTCTATGGATTTGCCTACTTTGAGCATTTCATGAAATGGAATCGTGTGATTTGTGGTCTGGTGTCTTTCTTTTAGCATAATGGTTTCAAGGCGTAAGTTTACTTTGCTTTTCTCTTGGTAGCTTCTTAAAGCCAAAATTTAGATCATGGATTTTATCCTTTTCTTTTTCTGCTGTATGTTTTAAAACTGTAAACGTTGATATGTTATATTTTTATTATCATTAAGTTAGAAATGTTCAGTACTTTCTCTTTTGTTTTCTTCTTTGATGATAGGATATTGAGAAGGTTATTGTTTAATTTTCAAGTATTTAGGGCTTTTAAAGGTATCTTATTGCTACCAATTTCTAATTGAATTTCACTGTGGTCAGAGAACATCGCTTTAGGATGTCAGTCTTTTGAGATGTAGTGAGACTTATTCAGTTACCCAGCATATGGTCTGTCAAGGTGAGTATACCATGTGTATTTAAGAAAAATATATGTTTTTCAGTTTCATGGTGTAATGTCCTAAAAATGCCAGCTGGGTGAAGATGGTTGATGGGGACATGAAATCTTCCCTCTCCCTGATTTTCTTGCCTGGTTGGTTATGATTATCTCTTGTAACAACCTTTTTTTTCCCTTTGAGGTAGTTATCATCAGTTTCTTAATGATAGTTGAATGAAGGAATTCAATTCAAACTGAATTGTCCAAAAAAGCAGCTATGCTTAAATTCCTTAAATAAGGCACCCTCGGGGCTGGAGCGGTGGCTCGGTGCTTGCCCAGCATCCGTTAGTGCGTGAGTTCAAACCCCAACACCACGTACAAAACGAAGTCTCAGAGCAACAAAAGCCACATGAAAAACTAAATAAAATTGTATTGTTTCTCTCTCTTTAAAAAACATAAGTAAATAAAAAATAAGGTACTCTCTAAAAATCAGCAGCAGCTCAGACTTGCAAAACCAGACTCCCTGGGTCTCCTGCAGG
Source organism: Aplodontia rufa (assembly GCA_004027875.1). NCBI lineage: Eukaryota > Metazoa > Chordata > Mammalia > Rodentia > Aplodontiidae > Aplodontia > Aplodontia rufa. The sequence continues at coordinate 7,934 of PVKS010035530.1, read as the reverse complement.
GGACGGTTGCCCTCCCATTGCCCCGTCTCTCAGCTAAAAGGAGGTCCCTTCCCTTTAAGCCTTTATTTTACACTAATCCTGTTCAAATGTCATTTCTACTTGTTTACTTCCCCTTCTCCTACCCTGCTAACACCGGGGTGTACACTGTAGACACTCAGGCTGGTCATGGGTTCTCCTGAGAGGCTGCAACAGGGATCATAAGCCCCATCTCTCTGGCTTGACTCAACCTTTACTTCTTCCTGGTGCTTACTCTGATTTCGTCATGGAACTGACACCTGTTTTTCAAACCCTGGCACAGAGGCAGAGAGGGAATATGGAATTTCTGTTGGAGCCTAGGACAGTACCAGCATACATTTAGCAACTATAGGGACCTAGGTTCTCCCAGACTGTGACAGATGGAGGAGCCTGTGGTCCTAGTGATTCACAAGCTGTGCAGAGTACCCATTCTGGGAATATAATGAGGCATAATGGGAGGGTGACTGTTTTTACACCCTTAAATGGGGTACAAATCTTGTTACAACTGCAGTGCTAACTTTATTCTAAATTTTGATTTAAAAAAAAACTGTGAGTGAAAACAGACTTCCAATTACACAGATGAGAAAAATAAAATAGAAACAAAGACTGTTAAGCCAGTATCTAGGGACGGGGTCTGTTCAGGTAGGAAGCAGTCAGTGGGGTGAGGGCATCACATGATATTCTCTGTCTCCTGTCTCAGGAGACTTTTCTGGAACTTTCTGTGGGAGAAATGGATCACTGCCTGATGATGCCTGGGTCTCGGGCTGCAGAGGAGCCCCTGTCGCTGATTGTCCAGCGGTCCCCACGCCCCTGCAGGCGGCTCACCTTCTCACAGTTCTGTTTCGGGTCTGCTTGCTGCCAGGCACAGTGCTGGCCCAGGGAAAGCAGCCAAGGTGCCAGGCCTGGAGGTGCCCACCTGGGTGGTTATGGCTCCAGGTGCTTTAGCCTGACATCTCCACGTCTACCGGAATTCAGGGTCTTATCGGTGGGCAGGAGTCTGGAGGAGAACCAGCTAAAGCCATCTCCCAACTCCCTGGATCCAGTGGTCCCAGGCCACAGCCTGCTCTCCTGCTGTCCAGAGGCACCTGCCCTGCTCTCTTCCTCACTCTCCTAACCCCAGCGCTGCCTGCTCCTCTCACTGCCAGGCCATCCCTTTGCTCTGTCCCCATACCCCCAGCTGCACACAGGCCCGGCTCCCTGCCTCTGCCCGAAACCCTAGCCCCCAGGCTGTTCTTTGCAAAATGAGATCTTAGCACCCCACTCTGCTAAGAGCTTCGGTGTCTCCCATTCCCAAAACAAAGCAAAGTTCAAAGGCCACGTGTGACATTGAATTATTGAAGAACCTCTGTGTATGAGCCCACCCCATCAGCCTTCCAGTCTCCCCACTACATTCCTGGGTCCCTAAACCCCTGATCTATCTTTGTAACCCTGCATCTGTAGCAGTCTTAACACCCTGCCTGGAATGGGACATTTTATGACCAAGATCCCCTCAAGGGACAGCTAAACTAGTGGCCATCCCATGCTCAATGAAGTCCCCTTCCTGGGCTCTGACCACTCCTGGCTGTCTTGATAGTCTAGGGTGACTCTGAGCTGCACCAGGGCCGTTCACCTGTGCCTCTTCCATCTTTCCCTAACTCTCTCTGGCTCACCCTTGCAGGCATCCTCCTGGTCACCTAGTCGCAGCAGGGTTCCCTCACCACCCTCTGCCCAGGCACGCTACCTTCCTCTCCATAACACCCGGCACACACAAGGACTGTGCAATGGTCGCCTTGACCTTGAAGGCAAGAACCATGTCTGGTTCTCTTCCCACTGTCCTCCCAGGGTCTAGAACAGTGCCTGGCACATGGCTGGCCCTCAATAGGTATTTGTTACTTAAAGGTAAATGAAAGAATGAGTGAATAAATTATTAGCTACTTTATTTACAAAACACATTAAAATGAAGCTTTTAAAAAACTGGCCATTTATGACGTGGATGACATTTTTCTGGAATGATAAAGTGGGCGGGTGTTTGGGAATCCTTATCTTTTACAGCTGTGCACTGAATATTTACAGAGGCACCGATATGGTATTTAATTGGAGATGGGGCGTGGAAGGGACAAATGAAACAAGATTGGTGGTAATTGAAACTAGGTGGGATTTTTTTCCCTACTCTTAAATATATTCAAGACTTTTTATTGTAAAAAGTCAAAAGAAAGGAGTTTCAAAGTCAGGGTCAGGTGCAGGTGGAGAGAGGTAGCTTTCACCTCACTAGTAAGGGTGGCTGAGAGAACCCAGCCTTTGCTGTCAGGAAGATCATTTGCAAGTCTGCTCTCTGCGTGTTTCCAGCAGCTTTCTTGCTGAGAGCTTTACAGCAGAAGACAGCTTTATAATCATTTTTTATAGCATGGAAATATATTCCTCTTATCAAAGAAGGAACAGCCTGGGGAATTTTCTGGGTGCTTTGCCTAGTCTCAGCTGGGTCTGCATTGGCTTGGGCTTGCTCTGGGTTAGGAGGAGGAGGGAACATTACCACCCGGGGCTTTAGGCAGAGAAGGCTTCCCTGGAGCTGGTAAGGGCCTGTGTGCACTGGGAAGAGTGGAGGGTGAAGGAGCTGTATCCTTTGGGTAAACGGCAAAAGCAGAGAGCTGTGGACATGGGCTGCAGAGGTTGTCCTAAGGGACCCCCCCATCTGCTGCCATCCGTGAGGGAAATGCCCACCCCTATTTCCCAAGGGTGGTGGTGCTAGGCTGAGCAGAGTCCACAGACAGGCCCAGACTTCCAGGAGCATCTCACAGATGGGGCATTGGGATATTCTGCCTCCTTTACCAGGATGGCAGAGAAATTTCCAGATAGAAGTTGTATTTATCACAAGATGGAGAGCTCCCCCATTTCACAGGGGAAAATAGATCTAATCTAGGGTCTGAGATGATTCCCACAACAGCGACACAGGGAATCCTGTTCCCAGTGCCCAGGCTGGGCCCAGTGACTTCCCTGTACAGCCACCCCCTGGCTCCATACCACCTCTTCCGGCGGCCTCTGCTGAGGCTTCCCAGACATTGTTTTCTGCTGGGATCCCCTTCTGCTAGCCTCTGGTCCTGTCATTCCTCACCCAGAATGGCTTTGCCTTCCCCATCCACCCCTCCTCGCCCCTCCTGCATCTCCCAGTGTACAAGCAGGAATGTCATTCAAGACCTAGCCTAAGAGCTTCTTGTCCCGACCTAGCCCTTCTTCCCCTTTCTCAAAGGTTTCCCTGCTCTCTGCAGCTCTGAGTAAGCCATCCTCTGGGCATCCTGCAATTTACCCCTCCCCAGAGCACGCCTCTGCCCTCTGTGTGCTGCACGGTTTCCCATGGTAGGACTGTGGTGTCTCCACGCTGCACCCTGGGCTACCACAGCAAGCTTCAGCAAGAGCATGCTCAGTGAAGGGGAGTGCCACAAACAGCCCCTCTTGCTTCCCACCTGTGCGTGGGAACTGGATACCCCAACATCTGCCAGAGGATGAGGTCTGCCTCCCCCTGGGGTGCTGGAAGATTCTCTAAGCTAGGGAGGTCCACAGAGGGAAGATGAACCAGAATTCTTGGTTCTTGGCTCCTGGGGCTTCTTTTAGTTCCTTGATCTCCCTTGGATAGAAAGTACCAGGTGGAATTCCCAGTCGGGGAGTTGAGCCAAAGAGTGGCTGTGTCACAGTAGAAAAATTTAAACCCATTCAACAGAGAAGATATCAGAAACAGAGGCCATTTCTTATTCATCTTGATGATTAGCTGTTGCTCAGCACAGGACTCAGTTGATACCTGATCTGTCTCAAAGGTGCTCAGAAGTATGCACACGGGAGTGTGGCCTGTTCCTAAAACACAACCCACCGTGGTAAAGCTGTAGGAGAATTACAGAGTGCTGCAAGGGAAGGGGAGGGGAGGGCTTCCTGGAGGAGGTGGCCTTTAAGGATGAACAGAATTAATGGAAATTCTCAAGGTGGAGGGTGAAGTGTGTCTTATGGTGTGGAGGTATTAAAGGGTTGGCATCTTTGGGGGCTGGCCAGAAGCTCAGTGTAGTGGGAATGCAGTGGGAGGGGAGTTAGGGTGGGGTGGAGAGAGAAGGAGCCGGGAAACCCCAGGGAAAGCCTTGCATGTGGCCCCTCCCTGTGGATTAGGCTAAGATTGTCTTCAGCTATCTATCACTGACTCACACACAAAAAAATCCTCACCTTGTGATTTGGCAGGAATGCTCAGAGGACAGAGGGTGAAGGGCAATGACAGGTCTGGCTGGCCCTGCAGCCCAGGTCCCCATGTCTGGGGGCTCAAGCGGCTGAGCACTGGACAGAAGGGTGGACTAGAAGGGAACTCAGGCCCTCCCCACCCCGTGTTCCATGCCATCTGATTGATGTGGCCAATTAATTTAGAATTGAGCAAGGACAAGACTGAAGCTAACACCTTGGCCCCTGCGGTCAAGTTAGCCCACTCCTGCTTACTTCTCATGACCACAGACCTCCAAGTTAAATGGGGACCATCATCTCCAGCTTGTTAATGGGAAATTGGAGTCTGTTAGGCCTTGTGGCCGCAGGCATGACTGGGACTGGAGCCTAACATCCTGTCTCTCTGTCTACACCAATGGGACTGTAACCCCTGGGAACAGGGTCTATGTCTCCTTCAGTTCCAGGGTCCCAGGCATGTCTCTCACCCAGCCTGGGGCACTTGGGCCAGGAATCTTCCTGCCAAGCCCTGGCTTGGACAGCAGGGGTCGTGCGTGTCACGAGATGCTGCCCGGCATTCTAAAGCTGGCTGCTCCTCCAAACCGCTTTTGGCGTTGGTCTTTTGGGGTGCCTGTAGCTGTCAACTGCTCAGTGCAGAGGGTGAATCTGAGGCCTTGCTGGAATAAAGGACTCTTTCTGGAAGCATGTTTGGCAGCTGCCTAGAGGGACTAGGCTGCAAGCAGGCTAATTCCTCAGCCTCACTGCTCAAAGGAAAAGGTGGGTGTCAGATGGGCAAGGCGCTGACCCCAGTTGACCCTGGAGGAGATAAAAGAGCTCGCAGGCTCGAGCAACCAGGTGAGGTCCCGAGCCTCAGCCTCCCCACCACTTCCACGCAGTCTCTCTACACCTTGGTTTCTCTGCCTGCAGATGGGACTGGCCCCACTCAGCCTGCACTGTCCTGCCACAGCTGTCGCACCACAGTGACCTGGGGCTAAGCAGCCGCACACCGTGCTGAGTGTCAACCCCAGTTGTGTTTCACAGATCAAACAACACGCTTGTTTTCCCAAAGCCTGTTCCAGCAGGCAGGTGGCACCGGAGATGCAGGGTGCTGCAGAGAAGGCAGTCATGGGCTGGGCTGGGAAGCCATAGCCCACGGCTTCCTTTTCCTGCCCCTCCTGCCTGCCCCCCTCCTGCCAACAAGGTTGCTGCTGTCACCTCCACCCCCACCCAACCCTAAAAACAGCAGGGCTACAGCGGGATGACCCAGGGCCTGTGACGGGGTGGTGGGGGAGCCCAGGGCTTCTTTTGGAGCATTCTGGGGGGAGCGGCTGTGTCTCCCCCATTCCTCCTGGAAGAGTTGCAGATATGTGTCCAGATCTTTAATGTGGTGGGCTGGATACAGTATACAGATGTGTGGCCCTTTAATGTGGTGGCTCTCAGCTTCTTCCCCTCCCTGCCCCACTCTCAGACCCTTTCTGGGTAAAAGGGGCCATACCTGGTGGGTCCGAGGGTTGGGCTGAGGCCAGGCAGAGAGGCCAAGGTGGGTGGGCAAAAGGCAGAGATACGCCTGCCCTGCCTGTCCAAGTCCCGCCTTGCTCCTTGGCCCCACCTGGCTCTGTGGTCTCAGCACCTGCAGCCTCTCCAGCCTTGGAGAGCTTGTCAGTTCCCGCAGGCCAGCTCTCCTCCCACATCACTACCTGTGCCTCCCTGTCATCTCCTCCCCTTGTTTCCTCCTGATGATCTCTTGAGCTTTGGCTGAGAGTTGCCTCCTCCAGGAAGCCTTCCCCACCGCCATCCCAGCTGGGGTTACCATGCTGCTTCTATAGTTTGTGTGCCGCTCCTGTCCCTAACATCTCGGCATCACGCAGCTGTCCTGATAGTCTTCCCATTGGTGCTCCTGCCTTACCAGATGGGGCTTCTCGAGGCCAGGGCTTGGGGTATGCTTAGTTCTATGTTTCCAGTCCCGAGCCTTGCTAGATCATAATAAGTGATCACTGAACTCCCCAGTTGAAGGAGGACAGGAAGAGAATTGACAGAGGAGAGGCCAGGGTGGTTGCAGGGTTCCTGCCCAGGAATTCAACAGATCTACGAGAAGCCACGGTATCCCCATCATCCCCATTGTACTGGGGCCTAGGTTTTCCAGGTCCATACCTCCATATCGTACCCATGGAAACCAATCTGAGAGAGGGGGACAAGGGACCCAGGAAGGCTCTGTAGAGCTGGGCTTCTCAGTCCTGGGTCCCTGAGCCCAGTGATAGTTTCCTTGCTTCTGCCTCCTTGAGTAGAGTGCTCTGTGCCCTGTCAGGGCACTGGCATGTTGGCAGATGCAAAAGGAGACAAATGTGGAAACACAGCGGACCCTGATTTTCAGGAAATCTCAAGGGCCAGTCAGGCCAGGGACAGGTGGCTGCCCATGAAAAGCCTCCTGGACCCAGTCCCTGCTAGAACTTTGCCATCCCTCCTCCCAGTCCTGCCCTACCCCGCCAGCCTCCAGTAGAACAGGCTGGGTCAGCTTGCAGAGCTGGGGTCCCAGAGACAGGGGCTTCCATACCTCGGAAAGTCACTTTGGCGATCCGATCGCCCCTGCCTCGCAGCTCCGAGACGGTCTTAAGGTGGATGAGCAGGGCCATGCTGGTGTGGAGAGCCTGGGCACTGCCAGGCAGAGCAGCCTGGAGGGAGCTGGCTGGTGAAGAGCGGCTTGCGGCTTACACACCTCCCTCCTCTCCCCACCGCTGCTGCCACCGCCTCCTCCTGGTGCTGCCCACAGAGACCAAGACAACCGAGCTGAGCTGCTCCTTCCAGCAACTCAGAGCCTTACAGCTCTGCCAATCCCCCCCGCCCCGCTTGAGCTGTCAGCCCAGTGTGTGCGTGTGCATCTGTGTGTGTGTGTGTGTGTGCGTGCACGCGCGCTGTGCCCCCAATGAGCAGCCAGGGAGTGCACAGAGCTGGAATTCATTATTCAACAGTTCTGGCTCCCAGATAAAGCCCTGTCCGGCTTCAGGTGTCTTCTCCCAGCTATTGGAGTGGCACTGCTGACTCCTCACCAGGGCTGAGCAAGCTCTGCCATTAAGAGCATGGAGATGGCAGTGGACATGGGGTGCGGGCACCGTCTTCCACGGGAATTAGGAACTTCATGATGTGTGTGCACAGGAAGCTTGGCTGTTGCACTGGGATTTGGGGGATGGTCCATGCTGCTCCTGTACCATCGAGTTGACCACTAGTGCTACTGGTGCCTGTAGGGCTCAGGGAACCTGGACAAGCTAGGCTGTGCTGCTTCTGATGGATCCCACTAATTAGAATTCTAATCCCAGTCCCCCTAGATGGAAAATTGATGCTGACCAGTAGCATTAGGGAAATCACCTGGAAGTTGTCATTCAGAAATATAAGCTTTAATAGAAGAAGAGGTGTACCTGAACACCTGTGCCCTGCCCCAAGATTGTGTCCCTGTGAAGCTGGGTTCCGATCTCTTATCCCAGGATCATGGGATCTGAACCTCAGCAGGCTGGAAGGCTGGGGCTGCTGTTTGAGGGGGAGCTGAAGAGCAGGTGAGGCATGACTAGAGATGCCTGGCTGTGACAGCTGCAGAGGCTTCCGTTCCATTAGAGGCAGCATGTAAGGATCAGGGCCCTGATCTGGCCCCAACCCAGGGCTGGGGACGAAGAAGGCTAGCGGAGGTGAGACAGCTGACAGCTGGTTTCCACGGGAGGGTGACTGTCCAGCTTCTGCTCTAATCAGCTGCTGGAGTTGCGAGACGT
>PVKS010035529.1:0-19994 GCA_004027875.1 Aplodontia rufa | reverse complement strand
GAGCTGCAGACTGGTACAGCCCCTCTGGAAAGCAGTATGGAGAATCCTTAAGAAATTAGGGATGACTCCACCATACGACCCTGCTATTCCACTCCTGGGTATCTTTCCAGGGGACTTAGAATCAGCACATTACAGTGACACAGCAATATCGATGTTCATTGCAGCACAATTTACCATTGCTAAGCTATGGAAACAACCCTGGTGTCCCTCACAGGAAGAATGGATCCAAAAACTGTGGTACATTTATACCATGGAATATTACACAGCAATTAGAAACAATGACCTTGCAGCCTTCGAGGGTAAATGGATGGTTATGGAAGAGATCATGTTGAGTAAAATCAGCTTAACCCAGAAATCTAAGGGTCGATTGTCTCCACTCATCTGTGGAGGTGGGGACTAGACCCTGGACAGTGAGAAAGCTGGTCTAGTAACATGAGTTAAATCCTGATAAGATGTAATGCTTTATAATCTAATACTTTTTTTAGAGCTATAAAGGGAAAGGGAAGGGAGGGATAAGGGAGGGTAACTGGGGGGGCACTCCTGGGGATAATTACAATATCCAGAATATTTACACATTTTATACAAATTTTATATTGATTTGTTAAAATCTTGTAAGTCTGTTCAATAAATAAAAATTAAAAAAAAATAAAAATAAAAAAAAGACTGTGTTTCAGACTGTGTTTTTCTCTTAGAAATCTGCATTTAAGATTCACTTATGTCTTTGCTTATTCCTTTTCATCCTTAAATAGTATTCCATTGTATGGATGTACCAGCGTTTGTTTATCCACTCAGTCATTGAAGGATACCTTGGCCTTTTGTTTTGGTAATTATGGATAAAACTCCCAGTAAACATCAGTGTGCATGTTTTCAAATGGACTCAGTGAATACTTAGATGATCATTGTTGAATTATGTCATAGGACTCTTGTTATGGACTGAGATTTTCCCATCCCCAAATTTTTATGTGGAATCCTTAACCTCCAGCATGACTATATTTTGAAATGAGGCTTTAAGGAGGTGATTGAGGTTAAATGTGGTCACAGGATTAGGTCCTAATATGATGGTACCTTGTCTTTAGAAGAAGAGGAAGGGGCACCAGAGCCCTCTCCCTTGCACGCTTACACAGAAAGAAGGCCTGGACAGGACCAGGCCAGCAAAAAGTCAGGAAGAGAGCCCTCGCCAGGAATCAACCTTGATAACACCTTGATCTTTGATCCTTGCACTTTCACCTTCTGGAACTGTGAGAGAGAAACATTTTATTGCTGAAGCCATCCAATCTATGGTATTTTATGATGGCAGCCAGAGATTAGTATGTTTAGCTTTCTAATAGATTGTATCACATTGCATTCCCAATAGCAGTGGCTGAGAGTTCCCGCTGTTCAACTTCTTTACCAGCCTGCGGTATTGTCATGTCAGGCATGCACGTGCTCTCTCTCTTCTTTTTTGGTTATTCTAATAGATGTGTAGTAGTATCTAATTGTTTTGATTTGAAATTCCACACGTTTGCTTATCAGTGTCTCTTCTTGGGTGAGATGTCTCTTTGTGTTTTTCACTTAGTTTTAATTGGGTGATTTGTTTTCTTATTGGTTCATTCTAAGAGCATTTCTTGCATATTTTGGATATGAATTCTTTTTTTTTTTAGAGAGAGAAGGACAGAGAGAGAGAGAATCAATTTTTATTGAGTTTTTCACATGGCTTTTGTTGCTCTGACACTTAGTTGTGTACATGGGTGTTGGGGTTTGAACCCGTGTACTTGTGCATGCCAGGCAAGCATCGTAATGGCTGAGCCACTGCTCCAGACCCTGGATATGAATTCTTTACCTGACAAATGTGTTGCAAATATTTTCTTCCTGTTCATAGTTTGTTATTCTGTTAAAGTCATCTATTGCAGAACCAGATTTTTAAATTTTAATGTAGTGTTCTAAGTCATTTTTTCCTTTCATGGATAAAGCTTTTGGTTAATTTTAAAACTCATTGTCAGTGGTTTGGGATTTAGCTCAGTGGCAGAGTGCTTGCCTAGCATGCACAAGGCCCTGAGTTCGGTTCTCAGCCCTTAAAAAACATTAATTGTCAAATGCAACTTACCTAAGATTTCTCCTGTTTTCTTCTTGAGATTTTATGATGTTACATTTTGATCTATAATCTATTCTGTGTTAATTTTTGTGAAAGGTCCATGTTTGATTCAGCTTTCTGTGTTAGCATTCACTTATAAATTCCCAATTTCTACATCATTTTTTTGAAAAGACTATCATTTCTCTACTATCAAGACTTAATAAATGGGGTGTTATCAAGTTAAAAAGCTTTTACACAATAAAGAAAATAAGAGCATGAAGGGGGACTACAGAATGGGAGAAAAATCTTTGCCAGATATTCTTCCAAAGGAAGATTCATATCCAGAATATAAAGGAAGTAAAAAAATAATCATCACAAAACCTGAATAACCTAATCAGTAAATGGGCAAATGAAATAGACATTTCTCAAAAGAAAAAATATAGATGGCCAATAAATAAATGAAAAAATGTTCAACATTTTTAGCAATAGGGAAATGAAAATCAAAACTACACTGAAATTTCATCTCGTGGGGCTGGAGTGGTTACTGTGCTTGCCTGGCGTGTGCGAGTACATGGGTTCAAACCCAAGCACCCACATACGCAACTAAGTGTCAGAGCAACGAAATCCATGTGAAAAACTAAATAAAAAGTTGATTCTCTCTCTCTCTCTCTCTTTCACTGTCCTTCTCTCTTTAAAAAAATCATCTCACTCCAGTTAGAATGGCAATCAAGAGCACAAATAATAATAAGTGCTGGAGATTTATTTTGTGGGGAAAAAAGAACTTAGACACTATTGTGATTGTAAATTGGTACAACCATTTTGGAAATCAGTATTGAGGATCTTTAAAAGACTAGGAAGGGAACCACCATATGATCTGGTTATACTGCTCTTAGAATTTACCCCAAGGAATTAAAGTTAGCATACTGCAGTGATGCCTGTATACCCATGGTTAGAGCAGCAAAAGTCATAGTAGCCAAGTTACTGAACCAGTCTAGGTGTCTACCAGCAGAGGAACGGATAAAGAAAATGTGGATATAAACACAGTGGAGTCTTTTTCAACCATAAAGAAGAATGGAATTATGTCATTTGCAGGAAACTGGAAATTGAGAGCATTGTGTTAAGTAAAATAAGTCAGATTCAGAAAATCAAAGGTCATGTGTTTTTTTTTCTCATATGTGAAAGCTTGAGAAGGAAAAATAAAAAATAAAAAAAACAAGAGGAGGAACACCATGAAATTAGAGGGGAGACCAAGGAGTAGAGGAAGGAGACCAGGGGCAGAGAGAAGGGGTGGGAAAGGGAGAGTAATGGGGAATGAAATTGACCCAATTATGTTATGTGCATATATGAATATGTCACAATGAATCCTACTACTATGTATAATGATAATGCACCAATAAAAATTCATTTTTCTGTTAGGCACTTTATCAAAGATCGGTTGGTCATATTTGGCATGGTCTGTTTCTTCTTGTTCTATTCTACTGATCTTGGGTCTGTTCTTTGGTCAGTCCATGCTGTCTCCATGGGGTAGATGAGTGGTCTCACAGTTAGGTGAGTTGAGTCCACCCATGTCCTTCCCCTTCTCCTCCTTCTCCTTTTTTTCTTTTTGCCTTCATCCTTTCTTCAGAATTGCCTTGGCTATTTTCAGGAATTTTGCCTTTCCATATAAACTTTAGAGTCAGAAAAAAGAACTTCCTGAGATCTTATTGGGATTTCATTGAATCTATAGATCAAGTTGGGAAGAATTGGTGTCGTCATAATAGTGAGTCTTCCAGTTGTCATCTTTGATTTCTTCCTTGATAGTTGATAATATTTTGTATATAAATCCTGTACATTTTTTAAAGAGAGAGGGACAGTGAGGGAGAGAGAGAGAGAGAATGAGAGAAAGAGAATCAATTTTTTTAAAATTTAGTTTTTCATGTGGCTTTCGTTGCTCCAAAACTTCATTTTGTACATGGTGCTGGTTAGAACTTGTGTACTTGTGCATGCCAGGCAAATGCCATAACTGCTGATCCACAGCTCCAGCCCTGATCCTGTACATTTTTAATATTAGATTTGCACTTCAATATTTATCTCTTGGTGCCATTGTAAATGGTATTGTGCTTTTAATTTCAAATTCCAATTGCTCATTGTTAGTATTCAGGAAAGTGATTGATTTTTTTGTATATTAACCTTGTACCCTGCAATTTTACTATGCTTAATTCTAATTCTAAGAGTTTTTTTTACTGATTCTTTCAGATTTTCTACATAGATGATCATGTTATCTCTGAATAAAGGCACATTTTTTCTCCTTTCCAATATGTATACCTTTCACTTCCTTTTCTTGGTCTATTTTACCAGGTAGAATTTCCAGTGAAGTGTTGAATTGTACTGGTGAGAGTGGACTTCTTTGTACTCAGTCTTCTGGAGAAAACATCCTGTTTCTGAATAGCTATGGTCTTAACTATATGTATTTTATTTTTAAAAATTTCCTTTATCAAGTTCAGGAAATCCCTTCTATTCCTCTTTTGCTAGTTTTTAAAAAAATAATCATGGATAGATGAGTAATTAAAAATAACTTTTCTGGGGTTGGAGAGGTGACTCATTGGTAGGATGCTTTTTGTACCACATTCATAATGAAGTGTTGGAAAAACAAAACCAGATGAAAAAATAAAACTTTTCTGTATCAGTTGGTTTTGACTTTTTCCTTTAGCTTGCTGGTGTGGTAGATTACAGCAATTGATTTCAAATATTGAACCAGCATTGGATACTTTGCAAACCCCAAATATGTTGTGGTGTACAATTTTTTTATCCATTGTTCAAATGGCAATTCAAATAAAATTCTTACACTGGAAAATTTGCTATTATTATAGCTCCGTTTTAATCTATAGCTTCCCTCTTTTCCTTTGTTTCTCCTGCTCGCCCAAGTGAAGTTGTATGCTTGACATAATTCCCCTTCATCTGGATTTTGTTGATTTCCTTCTCATATCTTTATTATTGGTGTTCTTCTGGTTCTTTTGTGCTTCCCATAAGTTGGTAGTTACATTCATAGGACCATTTCATATTCCACTCTAATTGATTGATCTGTTTGGGGGCAAGTCCAGTTCACAGATGATGTTGTGAGCTTCCTTCGAGAGTCACACAGTACTGATACATAATGTATCCTCTCTTGTGTGACCCACCTTTGATGCTCTGATTAACTGATTCAAGGTGGTGAAATTGAGCTGGGGCTGTAGCTCGGTGGTAGAGTGCTTGTCTAGCATCTGTGAGGCCCTGGGTTTGATCTGCAGTACCACTCTCCCCAAATAGTGGCAAAATTATCATGTTCTGCCTTTAGCATTCCTTTATCAGTTACTAGCTAGAATATTTCTTTCTTTTCTTTTTTTTTAAGAGAGAAACTACTTTATTTAGTTTTTCACATGGCCTTAGTTGCTCCAACACTTAGTTGTGTACGTGGTGCTGGGGTTTGAACCCGGGTCCTCGTGCTTGCCAGGCAAGCTCCGAAACTGCTGAGCTACCACTCCAGCCCCTAGCTAGAATATTTTGTAAGGAAGAACTTTTCCTTCCTTAGCTCTTTGAGACCCAGTGGTAGAGTTTGTACAGAAAAGGCACGATAAATATTTCATTACTTATTTACCAGTTTTCAAAATAATGAGCTAATTCCTCCAATGATTTCTTTTTTTAAATTACCATTATGTACTCAGGAATTTAAGTATCTTGTCAGGCTTGGCTGCACTGACCTTATTATCTTTACTTTTGATCCTGTTGTCCCTCCTGTGCTCCTGACTCCTTTTGCAATGATCCTAGTAGTTTTTGTTCCTTCCTTGCTTTCAGATGTCAGAAAATGGTTCACAGCACCTCTTCCACTCTTGCTGCATGGACCTGGAGAGAGAGAGCCCTGTTCCCTTCAGTGGAAAATGGGAAGATCAAAATCTGTACGCTTAACAGAGTTTCAACAGGAAATGGAAGTGGGATGTGGGAGACCCAGCTGAGCCATCCTGGAGGCCCACACACATGTGTCCTGGGTTGCAAAAATGTTCCCACAAAGTGACTTTGTTTGTCTTTTGCTGGGGGGCCCTCGGGTTTCACCCATCCGAGACAAGTTTTTACATTCATTCCTTGGCTCATGATTCCAAGACCACATTAATAGTGCAAATTTGGAACTCTTACATGCATGTGGCACAGCTTGAGGTTTTGATTTCTCATGGGAAGGTTTTTCCCTTCTGTTCAGAGCCCCAGGCAGATGACAGTATTGCTTGACACATCTCTAGAATGGCAGCTGGAATTCTTTAGGGCCTTTTTGCTCACACAGCAGGATGGCTGTGCCAGGATGGCCCTTTCGGTCTTCCAGTCAGCTGCTGGATCCCAGTTCTCTGGGCCCACCATCATAGCCTGCACCATCTACCAGTGTCAGGGTGGTAGCATGGTTTTCACTTCTATTTGGGTCTCTGATTCATTTGTGGCACCTACTACAGCCCTTCTTTTCTCTCCTCTGAACTTTGTGAGAGGTTCTTAAGCTGTAGCTGTACCAGCATTTAAAAATCTGGCCCCTTCTGCTTCCTTATCAAATAGTCTACTATCTGTATTTGTTCTGAAAACTTTTTTCCATTTCTGGAGATAACACTGTTTGCCCATGGTGGTGGTCACGTCTTCCTCATCAGCTGCTTCCTCCTCTGGCTAATTTTCTCCACTGTGTGGCATTTCAACACCTCAGGCACAAAGACCTTCTGCCTCTGAGGGTTGGGGCCAAGGGTGCCACCTGTCCTTCCTCATGTGTCTGCCTCTGAGCATCATGTGGTCTTGTGTGTGTGCCATGCCACCTCTAGGTCACTCCTCAGTCCTTGACGCACCTGCCTCTTTTGCCATCTTCTCATTCTGTACCAGATCACTTTTAAAAACTGCATTTTGGGGACCCTTCTGTCCATTCTCTCATCCTTCCCTATCAACAAACTACTTCCAGATAAGGAGTTGCAGACAGTTTTCAGGGCTGTCCATACCAGGTGGCCCCTAGGAGGTTTGGGTAAAGAAAGCATGACCCACAGGTGAGAACAGGGGAATGGGGCAATGACACTCACTCTGGGAATGTCCCCAAGACAATGAATGCAAAGATCTGTCCTCTCTCCATGCATGTGGTTTCGTCTGTCATGTCTAGCACTGCTAATGAGGGACCGACCATATCCCTTGGCTTTTATCTAATTCAGGGTTGCTGTATGCAATGCAACACCTCCCCATTTTGTCCCTACTACTTCCAAAAAATGTGAGAAGGCAGAGACCATAGAAGATCTGCTCTGAATCATATGTGGGGCTTCCACTTCCCCTTGGAGCAAGGCTGGCTTTGGTGGGATTCTGGGGCATCCCATTTCCCTCTTCAGTTTAATAACACAGGAGTTCTATTAAGAGGAAGTCCACACGACCTGTAGAGGATGCTGATGTCATCTGTGGCCATGCACATATATGGTTTCCAAGGAGGTGACTGTCAAGTGCCGAGTGAGTATAAATGGCACACATGCAAGCAGAAGTGAGCAGATTTCTGACCTAGTAACCGTTGCTTAGCGACTGTTCACAAAACCCAGCACTCAGGAGACAACAGCGAAGCCATGAACAATCACTAGACCTGGAAACAAAAGATTTAGGTGAATGTTCCCATCCTGCCTTGGAAGCTCGGCTGATTCACTTGGGATTCCATGACCTACTCTTCTCCACAGGCCACAGCAGGACAGCTGGGATTTTCTGAGGATCAGATGGCATGAAGGAGAGGAGGAAAATGGGGATGCAGACAGCACATAGCACTCAGGTCTGCCTATGGAGATCCCACAGGGTGATGGCCCCAAACGGCCCCTTGGAGATAGAACCCTCGCCATGGTGGTTCCACATTCCCAGATGCCTACTCCTGCATTTAAGGGCTCATTCTGGTTCACCTCATTTCATTCCTGCTTTGCAATCTGCTTGCACCTGGTATGTTCTCACTAAAATGACATTCAGGGCTAAACAGAGTGTGTGATGCAGAATGTGATGGTGGCATGTCTAGACTTGTCATTTTCTGTTCAATACCAGAAGCACACTGCCCCAATGCTGATGATCTATAGTCAGTGGATGTGAGTGATGTGACATCTCTCTGGACAGAAATTTCTTTTTCCCCTTCCTTGGAGCATATACCTAGGTCACTTTTAAAAGTGTAGTTAGAGGTTTTTCTTAAACCCAAATTCATTTAGTTTCTGCTTCAGATATCAAAGTTTGTCTCATGAGGACTGTCCTACACAGATTAAATATCCCTTATCCCAAAATATTTGGATCCAAAAGTATTTTGGATCTTTAGAATCTTTGTGTATAAACACAAAGATATATATATATATATATATATATATATATATATATATATATATACACAAAGATACATACACACACACACACACACACACACACACACATATTAAGATGTCTTGGGGATGAGACCTAAATCTAAACACAAATTTAATTTATGTTTTATGGCCCTTCTGCACATGGCCTGAGGATAATTTTATAAAATATTTTTAGTGCACTTGCATTTTGACTGAAAGCCATTGTGATAGTCAGATTTTCTTTGCTGTGACAAAATACCTGAAACAATAAACTTAAAAGCAGAAAGGTTTATTTTGGCTCACACTTTCAGAAGTTGCAGTCTGAAATCAGTTGCCCTTGTCCTTTTTGGCATGTTGTGAAACAGCATATCCTGGTGGGGAGAGCATGGTGGAACAACCTGCTCTCCTGGGAAGCAAAGAGAGAAGAGAAAGGACCGGAGCTCCACAATTCCCTTTGAAGGCATGTGCCCCTCAATGACTTAACTTCCCTCCAGTAGACCCCACCTCTTGAAGGTTTTGCCACCTCCCAAATGCACCATGGGCTTAGGATCAAGCTTCCAACACATGGGTCTTTGGGAGATGCTAATGCAAACCATAGCATCTGTTACATGAGGTCAAGGGTGGAATTTTCCCCTGTGGTTCTCAAAAAGTTTCAGATTTTTGAGCTCTTAGGATTTTGGACTTCCAATGTTGGTTATTCTCCTGCTGATGGAATTAAGAGGTGAACACAGTAGCTTCAACAAGGAGGCAACAGAAAGAGAGAAAGGTCCTGCCTCACCTGGGGCTGGAACTTAACATTTTTTAGAGAGAGATTCTTCAGAGGAGCCCTGTAGGAACATGGGGTCAGTGATCCCTTCTGAAAAGGGATGGATACAAGTGAATTTATTTTGAATTCATTTTGAGTGAAGCTGATATTCAGACTATGGTAGAAAAGGCAGTGTCTTTGGACTCCTACATAGTGACAATATAGGAATTTGTATTAACTGCTGATCTGAGCAAGCCTATTAAGTTCCTGTGCCTCAGTTTCTCATCTATAAGTTGGGGATGGGAATCTGTCCCTGAGATGGTTGCTCATTGAGCTAACTGAACCCCGGTTAGTAAAATCCTCACTCAGTGTCTGTGCCGTGGCTTGGTGAGTGCTGCTTGCTCCTTTCCCCTCCGGCCTTCAATCTCTGATTTTCACAGGTTCTCTGAAATCTCTTTTCCTGTAGGACAGAAAATGGGGACCATCTCCCATCTTTTCCTTTTGCAGCTTCAGTCCTTGGACACTGAGAAAATGTGTAGTTTTTATTCCACGGCTCAGAGTTTTGCAATATTTAATTGTGACTGACTAGAAAATTTCTAACTCCCAAATCAAAGATTTTTCATAAAAATGGTCAAGAGTTCTGAGCTTCACATTTAGAAGCAGTTAAATCACAAAGGCCCTTTATTCCAGAAGGTTGATGGTTTGTATGAAAATAGTGTGTGATTAAGTCAACAGCAAAAGAATGGGGATGCTGGTTAATTGCTTGAGTCTATTTCTCTTTCCTTCTTCTAATGCATTTCCCTGGCTTTTTACCAGGACATTCTTTCCTCTCTAAGAGCTGTGGCTGTCCTCCCTGTTCCTATAAGGCAGGCTCTTCCCGGCACTGTGGGCTGGATGGATGTGCAGGGGTGCTCAGCATCACCTGGAATTCTAGAGGGGATCGATACACACGTGGGCTAACAGCCTGCAGATACGAGAATTGGTGCCTGATGCGTTCTGTGGAAATGTGTCACTCCCAGTGTGGTGTGTCTTTTACAGCTCTCTGTCCTTCTCTGGAAATCACCAGGGCCACTCAGGCATCTATGGACAATGATACCAGGAAGATGTGTTCTAACATTGCTTCGTAAAGCCCACTGATGACGTGCCTATTGGCATGAGCTCATCATCTTCCACATCAAAATGTGTCACAGACTCCTTTTTCTTTCTTAAAATGCTGGAGGAGGCTTTCTAATTCACCAGATGTGTGTCTTCCCCTTTGGAGGCCTTTGGGGCCCAACCTGCTGGTGGCCCACTTCAATATCTCTTTCCCCATCTGCCTTAACTTGTTTTTCAGTTGCTGTAACAAAATACCTGAGGCTGAGGAGTTTGTAGCAGTTAAAGGTTTATTGGGCTCACAGTTCTGGAGGCTGGAAGTCCAAGAGCTTGGGCCTCTAGTGAGGGCCTCCTTGCTGCATCATGACATTGGTGAGGCCATCATGTAGCATGATGGGGCAAGGGTGCCAGCTCAGGTCTCTCTTCCTCTTCTTATAAAGTCGCTAATACCATCACAGGGACCCTAGCCTCATGATCTCATCTAATACTAAGAACTCCCAAAGGGTTGATCCTTGAATGATCTCAACAGGTGACTTTGGGAGTTAAGTGTCCAGCTCATGAACTTTGGGGGACACATTCCAATGAATTCCAAGCATTGCACCTTCCTTATTGACACCTTTGTTAGCTGGCCTCATACTGCAAACAATGGAAGGTCATGCTGCCCGCTTTCTTTGCAGCTCCTGGTGGCTGGCAAACACATTACTCTCTTGAAGATATAAAGCAGAGCATCGTGTGCACTATGGGAAGTCCCCAGTCCCATGCCAGGTCACTGGGTACGTAGACTGAGGCACAGATAAAGTATTAAGGCTTTATGAGGAGGTGTAAGCCCAGGACAGCAAAAGAAGGACAAAAAGGACTATGAAGAAAAAGAGACAGAAATCAATCAAAGAGAGCCTTGCTCAGCTGTCCACAACTTTGTGGGGAAAACCTGGCAGGTGCTTGGTCATATGGGTCACCTCTGAAATAGGAGCAGTCTGTCTAGGGAGGCTTGGAGAGCAGTGTATCTTCCAATGTTCTGTCTTAAGACTCCTACTGGTGAAAATTTGACGCATGGGGTACTAAATCTGCTCCCTATCCTTCCAAGTTGTGTCACTGAACCCCTGAGGACAGGGCAAGTTTCCAAGTCCCATGGTTCAGGACTTTAGTTGATCCGAGGAACACAGAAAAGCATCAGATAAGTGGATACCAGAATCGTTGCCATCTTCAATGATGCTATCAATAGAGGCTGTGTTGAATCTTGCCCTCTCCCCAGAGAAAGCTTTGGCAGCCAGTGCATTAAGAAAAGAGATGAAAGGACAGTGGCTAAGATTCTCCTGAGCATGTTATTTAAGCCCTAAGAAATCTTGAAAGGGCAAAATCTGGGTTTGTACGTACCAAAAAGTTTGCCCTGGAGTGCGGATATGATGGCTGGAACTCTGGCTGCCATGTTGAAGCCCAAGGAAGTGGGCAAAACTTTAAGAATGATGGAATAGAATCTAAAGTGAGATCTGCCATGTCAAAGTTGTCATACCATTTAACAGAACTGTTAACTTCTGGATTACTTTTAGTAGTGTTAATGTCTTTAAATCAAAGAGAAACAAAATTCTATTTTGTTTAACCCCCTGTTACATTTCTTAGTATACAAAGCTAAAAATAATTTTAATTATCATACACAATAATTATTTGTTGCACTGAGAACTAAACACCCTAAATACCTAAAATGTGTTGTAATCTAAAACAGTAGATGTAATGTGATCTATTTAACATCAAGGTCTGTCCTGCAAACCAGAGTGCATCTTACCTATCCCACAGATAGAAGTTCCTGCCTCTGCGTTCCAGCCTCATGCACACTGCTCTTCCCAGTCTGTGTTAAAACACTAACTTCTTATTTCTGTGCATGCTCTTCTCTCTCATCTGACGCCTTCTTCCCCAGCCTGCACCCATCGAGCAAGTTCTTCCTCCTGTTTTAGGACCCCGTTTGAGTGTTCCCTCTTCCACGAAGCCCTCCCGCATCCTTAAGGGCAGAATGTCCTTGCCTCTCGGTGCTCCTGGGATATTGCATAGTTGCCACACTGCACTGTAACTCAAGTCTGTTTTGATGGGCTGTCCCTGCTTCGCGCTCCCTCCTGCCCCCATGGGCTCCAACACATATGAACATGGTCTTAATGGATGTGCCTTCAATCTCTCTGCTTCCCTGTATCACACTCTGAGGTTTCTAGATCATTCCTTCTCTATCCTCAAACCTCTCTCCTTGCTTTCTTCACTCTATTTTGAAAAGGACTTATATTTTCCATGGAGAAAGTAGAGGCATCCATTTGTGGAACTGCACAAGCTGCCCTCCACATCCATGAGCCACCAATCTGTAGCTGTGGACATTGCTGTCTCTCCTAGAGTGAGCTCTCAGCCTCGTCTGGGATGAAGACACCCTTTGTCATTAGAAACGAGGCATTGGTGGAGCACACAAGGTAAGAGTTCCTACCAACTTCCATATTCCTCTGCTCAATCCAGTATTTCCTCCTTCTGTCTTACATCATTCCATTCCTGGGCAACTCCACTGAGTCATTCCATGGGCATATGAACATGTTGTTGTAATTCTACAATCCTGGGTATATTCTTGGAGTAACTGAAGTCCACATGTTGAAGGGACACTTGCACTTCTGTATTCATTGTGACCCAGTCAAAATACCCTGGATATAGTATCAACCTAAGTGCCATTCAACAGATGAAGGGGTAGCAAAAATGTGGCATATACACACAATGGAAAGCAGCTGAGTCATAAAACCATAGACTCCTGTCATTTAGGACAACATGGATGGACCTGGATGACAATAGATCACATGAAATAAGCCATGGCCTGTTTTGCCTGTGTGCAGAGAGATAAGCATCACATAATCTCACTTGTATGTGGAAATGAAAACAGTTGATCTCAGAGAAGTTAGGTAAGAGAAAGAAGTCCTGGTATTCTATGGCATATTGGGGTGAATAGAATAAGCAACAATGTATTATGTAATAATCACAACATGGTTAAAAGAGAATGTTTTGAATTTACTCACCACAAAGACATGGTACAAGCTTTAGGTGATGGATGTGTTTACCGATCCAAGTTGATCATATATATGTATATATACATATATATGTGTTTGTGTATATATGTATATCTATTATATATGATTGCATATTATATATATACATGCATGAGTCAAAACATTACATCCTGTCTCATGAATATGTATAAATCATCATTTCAATCAGAACAAATTTAAAAATTCTCCTATTTTGGAAAAACACCTGTTCCTTGTTATCCCTTCCAGCTGCTACCTCATTTTTCTGCTCCTTTTATAGCAAAGCTGCTTCACTGGATTCCTGTCTTTATTTCTCCTCTCATCCTTTGGATCCATTTCAGTCAGGTTAATTTCTCCACTTCTTCCCCTCCAAGGTCTTCAATGGACTTAGCATAGCTAAATGCAGTGGTCCATCTTCATCCCGGGCACCTACTACATAATAAGGCACAAGAAACTGAATCAGCAATGTGTTGCTATGTATCATGTCTTCCTAGGTTGGCTGGGCTCAGCTGGGTTGTTCTACACTGGTTTTTCATGGGGTTTCAGTCAGATGCCTGAAGCCACCTGAATGTTTGACTGGCCTGAACATCCAATATGGTGACCATTGATGCTGCCTATTGGCAGCAAGCTTGATGGGGACCCTTGACCAGAGAGCCCTATGTGGCCTCTCCATGTGGCTTGGACATCTCAGAGCATGGAAGCTGGGTTCCAGGAGGAAATCTTCCAGGGATGAGTGTTCTACTAGACAGAAAACAGAAGCTGCTAGGCCAACTAGGGCCTCTGCCAAAAGCGTGTTCATTTTGCTGTATTCTATTGGTAACGAGTCTTGAGATGCATGCAGATTTGAGGAACAGAGGTAGAGAGAAAAATAACGTCCAACTATTGATGAGGGAGTGGCAAGATCATTCTTCTATAGAAGAGCATCTGACTCAATGGTTCATTCTCTCCCCTGTGAAACACCTTCAGGGCCTCCCCAGAATGTACGCTCTTCATTCCCCATCCAACTCACTGTCCTCAGTGCCTGGGCTCCTCCCCTTTCCCACCTCAGTGCTCTGGAGCTTACCAGGATGTGGCCTTTGCTTCTTTCTTGTCTACAGCTACTCCCTAGGTCAATGATTCAGTCTTGTGATTTTAAGTGGTACACGGCTATCCAGACCTGGTCAGACTGGGACAGAGCTGTCATGAGGCTCTGCTATTGTTGAAGCATCTCCAGGTAGCTATTCAAAAGAATAAGAAAAGCAAACTTAGGTTATGCTAAGTTACTGAAATTTGGACTGACTTTACCACACAATACCTTTCGCTAGGTCTGATGTAACACTTAAATGAGATCTTCATAAAAATGAGGCAAATTATTTTTTATCCTAATATAAGCAGATAGGAAACCTCTCATCTGCTCTCCTTCAACACCCCTAATTCCACAGTATGGTATGGGAAAAAGAAGATAAAAAATGAAGCTTCTAGGATCCTGAACATTCTGGATGAGTCTTCTGATGTGCTAAAGATGAACCGATATTTGATATTTGTGCAAATGTCCATCATGTATCCAGCAAGATTCTCACCTGGAAAGCTGACTGCAGAGGTTGAAGGCACAGCCCAGACCTGACTCTAGCTGAGTTAAGAACACCTCCAGCACAGTCACCTGTACAGTTAGGAAGAGCTGCATCCAATCAGATCCAAGCATTTGTTGAATACTCATTGACAGATATTGACAGATTGACAGTTTGAATATGAATAAGACAGAGACTTCTCTCTGGTAGTTCATGATATGATAGGATGTGTGATGTGCTCACTCATTCCCTCCATGAGGAATGATGGAGCACCTGCTCCATGCAGGTACCATTTGAGACACCTGGGGATAGCAGGGAACAGACACTGTCAAATGAGGTCCTGTCCCGGAGGATCATTGTGAGTGGGAGGGAGAAAAGTCAACACCACTATACAGTGCTAGTGACAAGTGCTTTCAAACAAAAGGGAAGGAAATCAAACAGTGACCAGGGAAACCTGACCTCAAATCACCCAACCTCTCAAAGAGGGAGGTATTTGAGCAAAGATTAAAGTTAAGTGAAATGAGACAGCCATGTGGGTTTCTGGGGAAAGAGTCTCCCAGGTAGAACCAACACCCAAGACAAGTAGGTCACTCATCTGGAATATTGGAGAAGCAGTTTCTTGGAGGCTCTAGTATATAGACAATGGTGTGGAAGAAGAAGGTTAGTCTGAGAGGCAGGAGAAATTTGTGGGAACATTGGGTAACTGTCTGACCTGTTGACATCATGCTACGGACATCCTGTCATGGGACACTCAAACTAAACCATTAGCATCAAAACAAACTCAGGAGGCTGACTGTAGAGGCATTCAGAGGAAAAATACTCAATAATACTTTAAAAATGTCCATAATGCAAGCATCAATAGATTCCTGGGTAAAAACGGAAGAAACAATCTTATCACTATTAAGTGTCTGAAAGTCACATAGCATTAGTTCACATCTTCAAAGGTTTAAACAGAGATTTAAAAGTATTTTTCTTCTCTGTAGAGTGTCCAGGATTTGCTAGTTCCTGCTTTGCCCAGGTGGAGCTGTTCTGTTGAGATATTTTATTTTTTTTCCCTCTCACTTCCTGAAATGGGTTTACTTAGAGAAATCTGTTTAGCAATGTTTAATTCCAGCACCCTCATGGGAACCCTGAGCAGGGGAGTAGCATATCCTGTGGGCAGCCACACTTTGGCATATTTATTTAAAATTTTTTGTGGCCCTACCAGCATTATACTTACATGCATGCATACATTATTTACAAAAATGAGATTGTTATAATCCTACTACTTAACACCTGTGATTTATAAAATTAATAGTAATGTTAGTCATCATCATTGTCTCAGAGATAATTTCCCATCAGCACTTTCATATTTCCCTTTGTCTTTCTTCATTCCCACAGAACACCAGTGTTCATTTTCTTGAATTGTATGTAAGTGAAGAAGGACTTTGCAACTCATGACAAAGTAAACCTTTTGGCAAAAATGTCTTCTCTGGAAGTAGGACAAAATGCCACTCATATGTCAAGGAGAGGGGTGGGTCTTTCCAATAGACTGTTCATGAGAATCACACAGGAAAACTTATAGTTATTAAGGAGTAAAAACTATTTGAGAAGCATAAAATCAGAATACCAAATGATTAGGCATCTTACATGTTTCCTTAAAGGATGGATTTCATGTTGCTTTGGTGATAGTAGCATTACTATCCTGAGCCAGGAATGCTGGCCTGCACCAGGGACGTGGTGGCTCTGGGAACACCGCATCTTCTGTTTGATGAGACAGACATATAAAAGACATGTCCAGGCACACAAAATCAGAGGCACAGTATTCACTGAAAAAAACAAAACAAAAACAAAAACAATTTTTTTAAAAGGTAGATTTCACCAGAGGTCAATTTCTAAGTCCTGATGCCTGATTATTTGTGGTTCTCCATTTAAATGGACTTTTCTTGGACTATATGATACTTAAGAAGGAATCTTCATCCATCTAGTTTTCTATGGAAGCTTCCCTGGATCATTATAGTGAAATTAAACCAGACAAAGAAACAAGGAAAGAAGCAGATGGGCCCCTGTTTTCCAATTTGGGTTCAAGTAGGACTCAGGAAAGTCAAGAAAAAATTCAAATGCCATCCTCAGAGTATATGATGATTGCTTCTTGGGGAAAGTGCTCTTTCTCTCCTTGCTTATCATATTGTTGAGGTTATCACATTTTAAGGAGCCCTTAGTGGGCCGCATCGACCTGATTTGGGTGGAAAATGTTCTAGCTAGCTTTTTTATCGCTGTGATCAAAAGACCTGACAAGAACAAGTTAGAGGAGGAAAAGTTTATTTTGGGCTCAGTTTGAGGTTCGGTCCATGGTTGGCCAACTCCAGAGCTCTGAGCCCAAACTGAAGCAGAACGTCATGGCAGAAGAGCATGGTGAAGGAAAGCCACTCAGGACATGGCCACCAGGAAGCAGAGAGAGCTCCGTCCACCAGGCACAAAATAAAAACCCAAAAGCATGCCCCCAGTGACCTACTTCCTCCATCCACACTCTCCTTGCCTATAGTTACCAGTTAATCCATATCAGCTTTCATAACCTCATCATTTCATCTTTTAACATTCTTGCATTGTCTCACACATGAGCTTTGCGGGGACACCTCAGGTCTAAACCATAGCAGAAAGGGAATGAGAGCATCTCATGTGTTGCCCCAAATGCATATTTCGAAGTCCTGACCTCTGCTTAGAGCAGTCAGGACACAGAAGGGTAAGTGGTGAGTCTCTATAATACCTGGGGCAGGAGACTCCTGCATTGGGTACCAGAAGGACAGCAACTCCTCTACCCCTCTTTTCAGCTATGGCAGGCAGCCCAGGCCTTGCCACATGGAGCTGACTCTGGGTCCTGGCAAAATGGACAGAGCAGATCCCAGTGTTAAGAACCCAAGTTGGTGGCTCACCTTTCAACAAGGGCCCAATGATTCGAAGACAAGTTGTTGGGGCAAGGAAAAGATTTACTTAGTAGGCCAGCAAGACTAGGAATGATGGACCACCATCCTGAAAGAGCATGTTGAATCCTTGGGAAATGATTGAGGAAACCCTACTAGCTGGTAATTATTGATTCCATGTTCATCTTGAAGGAGGGATGAACAACACAGGGCAGACTCTGTTCTGCTGGTTTATTTATCTATTAATTACTTTTTTAAAGAGAGAGAGAATCATTTTTATTTAGTTTTTCATGTGCCTTTCATTGCTCCCACACTTTATTGTGTATGTGGTGCTAGGGTTTGAACCCATGTCCTCGCACATGCCAGATAAGCACTGTAACCGCTAAGCCACTCCAGCCCCTGTGCTGTGGGTTTAAAAGGTTAATGAGGGCTGTGTGCTCTGGGAGGGACAGGCCATTTCCAGCAAGGGAAAACCATGGGTGCAGATGGGACTCTGGGCTCCTGGCGAGAAGTGTTCCTATTTTTCTTTTGAAACTATTCCCTCCTCCTCCCTTGGGAGAGCAAGGAGTTCTGAGAGCATCTGCCCAGCAGCTCTCCCTAACATGAAGGCACCTCCAGGAAGAGGAAGACAGAGCCTGTTTCCTGTGCATCCCAGCTGGGGAAATAGAAGCTAAACTAGCAGAAGAGCAAATAAACAGAAAAGGTAATTTCAGAGTGTGAAAAACAGCCTAGGGAAATGCCCGGTGCAGTGGAGGATGGCTATCAGGTTGCAGGAAGTGGTTTTGCTGAGGTCCAGGGGAGCTAAAGAAGGGTGGTTTGGAGGAGGGGATCTTTCAGATGATGCAGAAGCCGGAAGAGCCAGGGGAAGTGTGTTGGGGGTGGAGAGGAGCAGTGTGGGCCAGGACTTGACTTGAGAAAAAACACAGTTCTGGGAAGTACCAGGAAGGCTGACAACTGAAGTCTGGAGAGCAGCAGAAGGGTGGAGGAGAGGAGGGTGGGGAGGAGGAGGCTGCTACATAGGGCAAGGTTGGAAGACAGGAGGCAGTGTGTGGGGATGCTGGAGGGGAGACCATTTCAGGGTGGCATCTTGGGTGCTGATGAGGAGGCTGGAGAAAGGGAGCAGATGGGAGATGAGGTTTATAGGAGCCATTGGCAGGCTTTCCCAGCCAGTCTTTCACATGCAAAGGAAAAGGTTAATGTTCAGCAGGAATCTGGCTTTGGGGTTTTACACATTTCTGTACCTGGGGACCATGAGACTCTAGGTAGTTGTGTTTGTGAATGATGACCGCAAGTGTCTCCACCACATGCACTGGTGTTTCAAGTCATTTTTATCATGACTATGGGGGCTCCCTTTGAGGTTCAGAATGTCTGAAATCTAGAGATTTTTAAATGCTTTGGGATGGAGGCTGCAGTGAGAGAGTGGGAAGAAGGTCAAACCGAAGGAAGCAAAATATTATCTTAAAGTAGGATTCCATCTTTCCAGTGTCTCTTCTTCTCTCTTTGGATTTGAACAGTGGCTTATGTGGGTAGTTCATTAGAAAACATTAATAGATCTGCATTATTTTTCCATTTTACTTTTTTGGAAAGATTTGAAGGAACATTTGAGAAGCTTCCAAATTCAGGAAAACGTAGTCATTCCTTAATCCACCCAGAAGATGCAATTTAGGCAGCTGCAGAGAGAAAGAGAAAGTTTTCACAATGCCAGGCCAGCCAGCACCACTGTGATCCAGAGGAGGACACACTGTGGACTGTCATTGAGCCTTTTTTTCTTCAGTCTCTCCTTCCTATTTATTCTCTCTGTATAACATGAAATTGCTGGGAGATTAAAATACTCACTTCTGGGACTGGAGAGGTGGCATAGCAGCAGAGAACTTGCCTGGCATGTGTAAGGACCAGAGTTCAAGCCCCAGCCCTACATATACAACTAAGTGTTGGGGGTGAAAACATGAAAAAATAAATTAATTAATTTAAAAAATAAAATACTTGTAACTCCATCAGGAGTCCTTTAGGGTTTCCAGGGAAATAGTACTCCCCAATAAATGTGGATATTGATCCAAACCACCTTCATCTTGTTAGGTACGTATCTACTGTGAGCACCTGAATCATAATCTCCAAAGCCCAGGCTCAGTCCCATCCTAATACCTAGCACCTTTGACCATGTTACCTGACATAACAAAAGTTCCTTTGCAGATGCAATTAATTTAAGGATCTGGAGATGGAAGGATTCCCTTAGGTTATCCAAATGAGCCTCATGTATCACAGGGTCTTTGTAAGAAAGAGGCAGCAGAGTTGAAGAGACAGAAGA
>PVKS010035528.1:0-20010 GCA_004027875.1 Aplodontia rufa | reverse complement strand
TCAAATACTTAAAGATATGGGGGTTTGTCTCAGGATCTTCTATTAGGTTCCACTGGTCTTCAGTTCTGTTTTGATACCAATACCATGCTGTTTTTGCTACTACATCTCTGTAGTATAATTTCAGGACAGGGATTGAGATACCCCCTGCTTCTTCCTTCCTGTAGAGTAATGTTTTAGCTAGTCTGGGTCTCCTGTTATTCCATATGAACTTGAGAATTGCTTTTTCTACATCTGTGAAGAATGACATTGGTATCTTGATGGTGATTGTATTAAATCTGTATAGGGCTTTGGGTAGAATGGCCATTTTTATTATATTGATTCTACCTAACCATGAGCATGGAATGTTTTTCCATCTACTCAGGTCTTCTGTAATTTCTTTTCTTAGTGTTTGATAGTTTTCTTTGTAGAGTTCCTTAATATCCTTTGCAAGGTTAATGCCCAAGTATTTCATTTATTCGGAGGAGATGGTGAATGGGAGCGATTTCCTGATTTCTTCTTCTGCGGATTTGTTGCTGGAGTAAAGGAATGCTAGTGACTTACTGGAGTTGATCTTGTATCCAGCTACTTTGCTAAAATCACCTATAAGCTCTAGGAGTTTTCTGGCCAATGTTATTGGGTCTTCTAGGTATAGAATCATGTCATCAAGGAATAGAGATAACTTAACTTCCTCTTTTCCTATACGAATACTTGTGATTTCCTTGTCTTGCCTGATAGCTCTGGCAAGGGTTTCAAGGACTATATTGAACAAGAGTGGTGAAAGCGGACAGCCTTGTCTTGTTCCTGAATTCAGTGGAAATGCTTTCAGTTTTTCTCCATTGAGGATAATGTTGGCTATGGGTCTGTCTTAAATGGATCTGACATAGTTAAAGTATCTTCCCTTGATCCCTATCTTTTCCAGAGTTTTGAGCATAAAGTGGTGTTGAATTTTATCAAATGCCTTCTCTGCATCAATTGAGATGATTATATGACTTTAGTTTTTAATTCTGTTTATGTGGTGAATCACATTTATTGTTTTGCGTATGTTGAACCAGCCTTGTTTTCCTGGAATGAAGCCCACTTGATCATGATGAATTATCTTTTTAATGTGCTTTTGTATCCGATTAGCTAAAATTCTATTAAGGATTTTTGCATCAACATTCATCAGGGAAATTGGTCTGTAGTTTTCTTTTCTTGACAAGTCTTTGTTTGGTTTTGGAATCAGTGTAATATTTGCTTCATAAAAAGTGTCTGGGAGTGTTCCTGCTCTATAAATTTCCTGGAAGAGCTTGTAGAGGATCTGTGTTAGTTCTTCTGTGAAGGCTTGGTAGAATTCTGCCGTATATCCATCTGGACCTGGGCTTTTTCTTTTTTGGGAGAGCTTTGATTGCTGCTTCAATTTTGCTATCTGTGATAGGTTGGTTTAGATTTTCAATGTCCTCCTGTGTTAAAGAGGGGATGTCATATATGTCCAAGAACCTGTCCATATCCTCCAGGTTATCAAACTTGGCAGAGTATAAATTTTCAAAATAGGTTCTGATAATCTTCTGGATTTTGGATGAGTCTGTGGTGATATCCCCATTTTCATCTTTGATTTTGTTGATTTGCTGTCTTTCGTTCTTCCTTTTGGTGAGGTTGACAAGGGGTCTGTCGATGTTGTTTATTTTTTCAGAGAACCAACTCTTAGTTTTGTTAATAGTTTCTATTATTTTTGTTGTTGTTGTTCTCAATTTCTTTGATTTTGGTAATTTCCAGTCTTCTGTTAGTTTTGGGGTTGGACTGTTCCTCTTTTTGTAGTTGTTTGAGTTGAAGCATAAGCTATTTATCTGGTCTCTTTCTAGATTTTTGATGTATGCACTCAGTGCTATAAATTTACCTCTTAAGAATGCCTTCATACTGTCCCAGAGATTTTGGTATGTGGTTTCCTTATTCTCATTCAATTCCAAAAACTTCTTAATTTCTGCTCGTATTTCCTCTTTTACCCATCCTTCGTTTAAGAGGGAATGAATTATTCAATTTCCAAGTGTTTGAGTAGTTTCTGTTGTTTCTCTTATATAATCTTATATAATCCCAGAATACATGGGATTATATCCACTTTTTTATATTTGTTAAGATTATCTCAGTGAACTAGGATGTGGTCTATTTTAGAGAAGGATCCATGAGCCACTGAGAAGAAGGTAAATTCAGCTGTCTTGGGATGGAATATTCTGTAGATGACTTTTAAACCCAATTGATTAAAAGAGTTGTTCAGATTGGAGATGTCCTTATTGATTTTTTGTTTTGATGATCTGTCTAGAGTTGATAGTGATGTGTTGAAATCCCCCAGAATTATTGTGTTGAGATCAATGAGGGGATTAATGTCCTTAAGTATTTTGTCCATATATTTGGGGGGATTGTAATTGGGGGCATAGATGTTAATTATCGTTAAATCTTCTTGATGGACTGTGCCTTTTAGTATGATAAAGTGACCCTCTTTGTCCTTTCTGAGTAGTTTTAGTTGGAAATTAATTTTGTCAGAAATTAGAATCGCCATGCCAGCTTGCTTTTTTGGGACGCAGGCCTGGTAGACATTTTGCCATCCTTTCACTTTCAGCCTGTGTCTATTTTTGAGTGTCAAATGTGTCTCTTGCAGGCCAGTACTTTTTATTTTTAATTTTGATATTTTGCAATGTGGCCAGGGTGGGAGAAGCTTGCTAAATCTCCCAAGGTGGCTTCAAACTCAAAATCCTCCTGCCTCAGCCTCTCAATGCACAGGGATTGCAGATGTGCATTACAGTTCCAACCTGCTTATTTCATATTGTAATAATGAAGATCCAATACGATAGTGTATTTGAAAACTTACTTGGGACCCATTCTAAACTAAGCCTTACTCAGAAGAACCTTTAGGCCTTGTTTTCCAAACACACCTGATTGTGAGAATCACAGGAGTCTCCTGCTTATCCACTTTTTTCCTCTACGTAGATAACTTTGACAAAGTTTAATTTATAAATTAGCACAGTAAGACATTAATAACAATAATAAAACAGAAAAATATAATAATATATTGTAATAAAGTTATTTAAGACATACATTGTTTATTTATGGAATTTCCCATGTAATGTTTTCAGACATTGGTTGAGGGCAACAAATCATGGAAAGCAACACCACAGGCGGAAGGTCTATTGTACTTGTTATAAAATCCAGATCCAGAGCTCACTTAGAACTAATAAATCAGAACCTTAAGAGAAGCAGGATGAAACCTATTTTTAAAAAGCTTCTTACATGACAGTATCTCAAAACAGGAAACTTCCCTGTTGATATCTGTTCAAGTCTAATGTGCCTGGGAAAAGTTAGAAAGCTCATTCTAGGGGCTGGGGTGGTAGCTTAGCAGTTAGGGCGCTTTCCTGGCATGCGTGAGGACACAGGTTCGAACCCCAGCACCATGTACACAAGGAAGTGTTGGAGCAATTAAGGCTACAAGAAAAAAAGTAAATAAAATTGATTCTTTTTTTTTTTTTTGAGAGAGAGAGAAAATTAATTTTTATTTAGTTTTTCATGAGACTTTCATTGCTCCGAGACTTCGTTGTGTACGTGGTGCTGGGGTTTGAACTTGCCTGCCTACTCGAGCATGCCGGGCAAGCAACTTAACCGTAACTGCCAAGCCACCACTTCAGCACCTTTCTCTCTCTTTCTTTCTTTTTTTTTTTTTTAAGAGAGAGGTACAGTGAGAGAGAGAGAGAGAGAGAAAGAACGAGAAAAGCAATTTTATTTAGTTTTTCATGTGACTGTCTTGCTCTGACACTTCGTTGTGTTGTGTACGTGGTGCTGGGGTTTGAACCCGTGTACTCGCGCATGCAAGGCAAGCCTTGTAACCGCTGAGCCACCGTTCCAGCCCCTCTCTCTCTCTTTCTTAAAGAAAAAAAAGAAAAAGAAAAAGAAGAAAGCTTGTTCTAGGGGTGTTGTTCAGTGATGGAACACTTGCCTTGCACACTCAAGGCCCTGGGTTCCATCTCCCAGAACCACCAAGGAGGAAAAAAAAAGTACCAGGAAATAAAAATAAGTGCTGAGAAAAACAAATAAATGCAAGAAAGGAATAAAGTGTTAGAAACACACAAACAATGGAAACAAATATCACCAAGGCCAACTGAAAGAGATCCCAATGGCCAAAGCTAGAATACTTTGAGTACTAGATTATAACACAAAGTATAAAATAAATGTCCATGAATTTATACTGATAAAAATATATAATTAAACAAATGGTGAAAAGCAGGCGTGGTGGTGCATGTCTATAATCCCAGCGACTCAGGAGGCTAAGGCAGGAGGATCACAAGTTCAAAGCCAGCTTCAGCAACTTACCAAGACCTCATCAACTTAATAAGATCCTGCCTCAAAATAAAAAGTAAAAAGAATTGGGGATGTAGCTCAATGGTAAAGCACCTCTGGTTCAATTCCCAGAACCAAAAAGAAAAAAAAAAAAATCATCCTCAAGTCAGTTCCCAGTCTAGCCTTCAGCCTAGAGCAGAACAGCTTCAAGGCTTCGTGACCCCCTGCGTCCAATAACACCATAACAGGTATTTGCAAAGTAGGTCAACTCAGCCTCTGTTTACCTGCATTTCTGGGGATTAGTCAGAACTGGTAACCTGTCTCTGGTCACTAGCAGGAAAAGGTGTGGTGGAATAGAAGAGTAGGTACCTGGCTTCCACTTTGGGGAGTGTCCACCCATCTTAATGAGTGTCAAAACATCTTAGTCATTTCCATTTTGTTTACACCACTCCCTTCCCAAGTGCCACATCCTTGGGCTCCATCCCAAAAAGAAGAAATCAATTGCCGAAGCACTACCCCACAAAATGAGTCGCTGAAGATGGCCACAGTAAATATGGCTATTGCTGGATCCTTGCTCCCAATAACCATTTCTCCAGTTTTAATCCCCAAAAAGTCACATTCCCAAGGCCTTGCCTGTTCCCTCATATTCATCACCCAGTGCCTCCTGTCTATAAGAAGACCACAACGCAGAGAGCACCAGAGTGTCTACCTAAGTAATCATAAGGATCTATCATAGCACACTAATGACTCCTAGTAATTTGTGCAACTATATGAGAAATTCAATATCCCAGGGGAAAATATTGACAAGGAAAACAAGTCAAGAAAGGTAAAGAGGAATATTTGGGAGTGAGGTTCTTTTGAAGGCCTTGAAAACCACATGACCATGAATGTCAGATGATGTCATCTTCCACTACATGGTCATTATCGCCCCAGGGGATGTGTCTCCATGATTACCTTTCTTCTCTTGTCAGAGGAACTATAATGCTCTCCTTTCTACTATGTTTTTCCTGAGGACAGGAAAACAATACTTCCTTCTCTTTGATGTTTTCATCCTGTACCATATTTCTTTTGTTCCCTCTTACAGGTTGCTCAGTGAACCTACACACATAAATCTCTTCATCTTTTCATATCTCTTCTGTTTACTTAGCCACTTTTATTACTCACTAAGCTTCCTGTCCCTTCCTTCACACTGCTCTGTTCAGAGTCTAGAAATAGAGACCTGATTTCAACACTGGTTCATGATGACCCTGAGAGAGACCCACTACTAAATAGGAACGATCACATCTGTAGAAAACACATCCCTTGAACTCACAAAGCAACCATAGCAGAAATGCAAGCACCTACTCTGTGTGAATTCACTGTGGGAATTAAAGTTCCAGCATGGAAGAGAACAAAACACAGGTGATCTAGATTCAAATCCTAGATCTTCCACTGACAAATTGTGTTAGTTTGGGCAAGTGATCTTCTCTGCAGAAGAGCTGGGCACAAGCCAGGCTCAAAGGCACACGCCTGTAATCCCAGTGACTCAGTAGGCTGAGGTAAGAGGATTGCAAGTTCAAGGCCAGTCTCAGTAAGTTGGGAGGGACTCTGTCTCAAAATAAAATAAAAGAGAATGGGGACATAGCTCAGGTGTAAAGCATTCCTAGGTTAAATTCTTAGTAATGGGGGAAAAAATAGCTGGGTATAGCATGACCAACTATTTCAGTTTACCTAGGATTTCTAGTTTTAGCACTCAGTACCAAGTAAGCCAGGAAAGTGGATGGTTAGTTCCCCTATTGAATATGCTGAGTTCATTCCTGGTTCTGAAACTCTTGAATCTAAGCCTCAGGTGCTTCTCAAGGCGTGATGTGTACACCACTGGGAAGCGTGCACTGAGTCATGGACTAGGAGGGTGAAGGCTGCACGCAAAGAACTTGGAAGGCATCCTGCCTCCTCACCTCTGACTCACACGGGGTGCTACAGGACCTCGTTCCTAACATCTCATGGGAAAATAGATCAGCTGAGAATGGTAGACTCAGGCAAGAGACATTCTTGGGTTTCCCAGTGGAAAAGAAATTGAAAATCAATTTGTAGCAAATGTTGAGGCTACCAGCATTCTTGCAAGTGAGCCAACGACCTTCTCAGCTACATCTGCAACTGATTAGCTTCTTGGCTGTCATCCCAGTTTAGACTATATTCAAAACTGGCTTGGCAGTAAAGCTTTTAACATCTTCAGGTATAGATTCATTCCAGCACGAGATCACATGAAATCAGTTTTTTGGGTTTTTTTGTTTGTTTGTTGTTTATTTTTAAAGAGAGAGTAAAAGAAAGAGAGAATCATCTGGTTTTTGTTTTTCTGACAGTTGTGTACATGGTGCTGGGGTTTGAACTCAGGTCCTGTGCATGCCAGGCAAGCACTGTAACTGCTGAGTCACAGATCCAGACCCACGAAATCAGCTTGCTAATAAAGATCTCAAAAAAGAAAAAAGTTAAGCAGAGCAAGGGACTGCTGTGGCTGGTGTTGACCATTGAAACCCATGTCCTATTGTCATGAGTGGTGGCTCAGCAGTTGCTACAAATTAATATTTAATGTAGAAGCAAACTTCATAATCATCTTATACATTTCTGTGTGCCTGGTTTAATTTTGGCTTTATGTTTAAGTCAACTCCTATTTCCATCTCACCTCATAGAATATATTTGCCTCAATCAACTGCTTTTTTTTTTTTTTTTTTAGAGAGAGAGAAAGAATTGATTTCATTTATTTTTTCATCTGGTTTATTTTTTTCCAAATCTTAGTTGTGTATGTGGTGCTAAGGGTTGAACTCGGGGTCCTCATGCATGCCAGGCAATGACTCTACCACTGAGCCACCTCACCAGCCCCCAGAACGCTGCTTTTTCTTCTTTTTTTTTTTCTCTAAAACCTTTTATTTCTGTTATACAAAGTACATTCATGTATTTTTCTTTTACTTGCTCTTTGCCATAAACCTGGGAAATCAGTAGAGCAAGTACTATACTTGTTTGTGAAATCTCCATTTTTTTGAACAACATATTTATATTCTGAAAATTAGGTTTACCCCCTAGAGCCCCCCTACTTACCCACCCTACCCCCCTCTTCCCAATACATTTCTACGAATGCCTAAGGTTGTATGTCACTACACCTTATCAGGGTTTAATACAGAGAGTTGACCACCTTTCACAATGGCCAGGGTCTAGCTCTAGCCTCCACAGATGAGTGGAGACATTCGACCCTTGGTTCTCTGG
Source organism: Aplodontia rufa (assembly GCA_004027875.1). Classification (NCBI taxonomy): domain Eukaryota; kingdom Metazoa; phylum Chordata; class Mammalia; order Rodentia; family Aplodontiidae; genus Aplodontia; species Aplodontia rufa. The sequence goes on along the minus strand of PVKS010035528.1, from coordinate 12,492 downwards.
GTTATGCTGATTTCACTCAGCATAATTTCTTCCATAGCCATCCATCTACCTTCAAAGGCTGCAGTATCATTATTTCTAATTGCTGAGTAAAACACCATGATATATATGTACCACAGTTTTTGGATCCATTTATCCAGTGAGGGGCATCTGGGTTGTTTCCATAATTTAGCTATTGTAAACTGAGCTGCTATGAACATAAATTTTGCTGTGTCACTGTAGTGTGCTGATTCTAAATCCCCTGGAAAAATACCCAGTGGAGGAATAGCAGGATCATATGGTGGGTTCAACCCTAGTTTTTTGAGGATTCTCCACACTGCTTTCAAGCGGGGAGGAGGCTGCTTCTTAATGGTTCGTTTTTCAGCAGCGAACCAAAACACAACCTCAAATACTTACTGAGCAGTGATAGAGTGCTCCTGGAGAAAGTCAAAAGAGCCAGATTAACACAAGCTATTTAAGGAACTAAGTCACAAATCAAAGAAGTTCCCTAACTCAGCAAATTAAGAAGCAGTTATTTAAAGGCTCTTCCCACTGTTGACCAATAAAAAAATGCAGTAAAAATCAAGTCAAACTGGTTCAAATACACTGTAAAATCAAGTTAAACCTGTTTAAGAAGTATATCAAATAGCAATACTTCCCCCAGCCAAGTGTACTCCTCTCCCTTTTCTGTGAGCTTGACTGTAGTAGAACCACAGTAGTAGTAGAATAGTAGTAGAATAGTTTCCTATTCTAATGAAGGAAACTTTCAGCCACAAGTTCAGGAGTTAATTATCTGGAGACTAATTACAACTCAAATAAAGATTTTCCTCTTTACACGTTACCAAGATGTAGAATCATAAATATCCACAGAAGGTATTTTTGGTGATGTGATCAACATGGGAGAGATGGGCTAAAAGAGAAGGCTCTAGGCATGTGACTGAATTCTTCAGTTGAAGTGTGTTCTATGTTACCTAATGGACTGTGAAGAAATTAAGATATGTGTTCGTTTGCTTTGTACACCCAGGCAGGCAGCCAAGGTTCTCATAATTGGCAAGATTGGGCCTCCTGCCCTGTCCCCGGCCTTTGAATTTGTTCACTCCGAATCTGCGAAACTGTGGGAGGGGTGGGGAGAACTTCTAACTCTTTTAAACCCTGCAGGCAGAGTTTCTGACCAAAGGTTAGATGACTCCAGAGAAGTTCAATCATAGCCTGATTCAGTGCTGTGTGTATTAGAATCCCCAAACCCATGGGCAGGTTTGTGCGATGCAACCCGGCTTCAGGGCCATCCTCTGGGCACCCACTGTGTGCCAGGGACATTTAGCTCTGAAGGTGCACAAACCCCTCCCTGTGTTTTCTTCCAGAACGATGGAGAATTTGTAGATTATTTGTAGATTTGGGAGAAAGGTTTATTTTTTTCCGACCACTGTGCTTTTAATAGTAGAGTTATGTTTATTAAACTGAGCTCTGACACTTGATGCTCAGGGGTTCTGTATGCCACTTTGTCCTGGTTCTGTGGAAGCAGCTTTGTTTAAATCGTTCATCCAAGGTGGTTTGCATTCCCTACTTTGTTCCCCTCCATATGAAAGATACCCTTTTGTGAAGAAGGAAAATAAGCTAGACTCATGACCACCCTGACTAGAGAGGACGAGGTAAGAGTCCATCACGACTAGAATGGCATTTGTTCTGGGCCCAAAAGCTGGAATGAGACACTTGATATTCCTGCTTCAAACAGAAACCTTACAGCTCCAGGGTCTGGTACCAAAGAATAGTAACTGTAAAGGGATCTACACTTTGCCTCATAAATAGGAACACATTTTTTTAGTGTTTCCAAATTTTCCAGGAAAAAATAACACATTATTATTATTATCATCATTATTATTATTTGCTGGTCAGTGATTTGATCTGTTTGGTCTGCAAGTCCTTCTGTAAAGTCCTATTTTCTCTGGTTGACTAACAAAATCCCCACTGCCTTTGGAAGTTACAGCAATTGATCAATACAAAGGTAGGGTTTAGCAATTAAGCAGGAATAGGGTTGCAGGTATAGCTCAGGAGTACAGTGCTTGCCTAGTAAGTGTGAGGCCCTGGCTTCAGTCCCCAGAGCTGAGGAGAAAACAAAGAAAACAGGATTTTTCCTTCTCATGAAATCAAGGCTTTTTAAAATAGTCCCATGTGGAGGAAGAAAAAAGAACTGGATCCTTTCCTTAGCTGTTCCTCCTGGTCCTAAAGTTTAAACTTTCTCATTTTTATTATGAAGGAATGTGGTTTAATGATTTACCTTGATTTAAAGCACTTAGCTTTATTTTTTAAAGTTGATTCTATATTGACAATGTAGATTGACTGGAATGACATATGAAAATGCTCAACATATACTTTAAGAAAAGTGGGGCTGGAGGGGTGGCTCATCAGTTGTCTGGCATGCACAAGGACATGGGTTCAAACCCCAGCACCATGTACACAACAAAGTATCAGAGTAACAAAAGTCACATGAAAAACTACAAAAAACACTCTTTGAGTTACTGGTCACTCCTGTGTATGCATTTAAATAAACTCTCTCTTGTGTGTACATTTAAATAAACTCTTCTCTTAGTAATCTGTCCTTTGTCAGCTTAACACATAGTCCCCGGAAAGTGAACCTAAATAGAATAAGATTTTCCCTCCCCTACAATAGCAAGGCAAGAAAAGCGTTCAATAAACAACCTACCATCCCTGAAATAAGGGGATTCTCATGTCAAAAGCTCATAACTGGGCTGGAGCAGTGGCTCGGTGGTTATGGAGTTTGCCCGGCATGCAGGAGTACTCGAGTTCAAATCCCAGCATCATGTACACAACGAAGTGTCTGAGCAATGAAAGCCATGTGAAAAACTAAATAAAAATTGATTCTCTCTCTCTCCCTCTCTCACTGTCCCTCTCTCTTTAAAAAAAAAAAGCTCATAACTAAGGAACAATTATTAATATGACTATGTGGGGCTGGAGCGGTGGCTCAGTGGTTATAGCACTTGCCTGGCAAGCATGAAGATGTGGGTTCTAACACAACAAAGTGTCAGAGCAACGAAAGCCACATGAAAAACTAAATAAATTAATTTTTTTGTCTCTCTGTCTCTCACTGTCCCTCTCCCTTAAAAAAAAATGATTACGAATTCCAAATCAACAGATTTCTGAACCAAGCATAAGGAATGGAAATGAAAAGCCAACAGATTTTGAAATTGGAGAGACCGGGGTTCAAATTTTGCCCTTTACTGTTTGTGTAATATTTGCAAAAGGATGGCTCCTTGAGTTTTATTTTTGTGATCTATGCAATATGAACTCTACATGGTCAAAAGAAACACAGGCCAATGGCTAAAATTATTTTATGAGGAATTCCCATCTTTTGTTTCCCTTCTTGTTGCAGTGCTAAGGATGGGACCCAGGGCAAGCATGCTACCAAAGAGCTACATTCCCAGTCCCAGGAATCCCCACCTTTACTTGGTTTTTTCAGAGACTATTAAACTGGACACCCCTATAGTTCCCAGGTAGTATGAAGGCTGAGGCCTGAGAATCATAAGTTCGAGCCCAGCCTGAACAATTTAGTGAGATCCTGTCTCAAAAGAAAAGAAGATTTTACAAAAGCCAGTTGTTTTTATGACAATTGTAACTGTGTTGCAAATATATAATTTAATAAGTAGGAACTTGGAACTTATTAAATAGGAAGAATAAGGAAAGATGAGACCAAGAGTGTTGAGACATTTTTTGATTTCAGAATTCCAAAGACAGATTGGAGGTGGTAGGAAATAACGAGATTGCCAATTTTATATTTTAACAAATAACTTTTTTAAAAATCATACTATTTCTTATCATCATTTCTTCATAAAGGAAGAGATATGGTAACACTTAAAAAAGTATATCAGATATAATCTCAAAAGAGTTTTTCTCCAAAAATGACAGTTGTGATCTTACTCATTTTTTTTTCACTAGAGACTAGAGAAAACTTGGTTATAGATTGGCAACTTTGTATTCTAAATGTGGTATAATTTTTTGTGGTACTGGGCATTTAATCCCCAGGAGCTCTACCAACACACTACAATCCCCAGCCTTATTTTTTTTTTTTTTGGTACCATTGGATTCAGGGGTGCTTAACCCCTGAGTGGCATCCCCAGCCATTCTTATTTTTTATTCTGAGACAGGGTCTCAATAAGTTGCTTAGGGCTTCACCAAGTTGATGAGGCTGGGTTTGAATTTGTGATCTTCCTGCCTAAACCTTCGGAGCCCCTCAGATTACAGGCCTGTGCCACCATGTCCGGCTAATTTTATATTTTTATTTTGAGACAGGATCTCACTAAGTTGCCCAGGCTAGAACTTGCAATCCTCCTGCCTCAGTCTCCTGGGTTGCTGGGATTGCACATATTTGCTACCATGCTCAGCACAACTTGATATGTTCAATCAAAGTGAAAACTAAGACAACAAAGGTCTCCTATATCCCTTCTATTTCTTTATTTTTAAGACAAAATTTTAACAAATTTAGTTAAATTATCTAATTGGGTTTAGTTTTGTTTGTTTGTTAGTTTGTTTGTTTTTTGGTACCAAGGATTGAACCCTGGGGCGCTTAACCACTGAGCCCCATCACCAGCCCTTTTTATTTTTTATTTTGAGACAGGGTTTCCCTAAGTTGCTTAGGGCCTTGTGAAGTTGCTGAGGCTGGCTTTGAACTTGGGATCCTCCTGCCTCAGCCTCCTGAACTGCTGGGATTACTTACAGGCGTGCGCTACTGCACCTGGCTCTAGTTGGGTTTTATTTGCAATATGTGAATTGGGTAACATCTATCTAAAAATAGAGGGATGATATACTGGGCATGGAGAAACAGTGGTTTTCATAAGGTAGCTTGAACAGGAACAAGGGAAGACAATACAAAAAATAAAAAATCAGATTGGCTAACATCAGGTTACTTCAAGTTATCTTCCTTGTAAGGATTGAGGCAGAGGGGGACTGCCTTATCATGTCAGCAAAACTCCTCTGGGGATTTGCTTACTTGATTTCTTGGAAGGTCAGATAAGCAGCTTAGTTTCAGTTTGACGATATGGAAGTTTAGCATGAGTGACTCCGATTTGGTTTGGGTTCTTTGGGTCTAGTACAGGGGCTCAGTCCAAGCAATGTCCTCCTATAAATTTTATTTAAAAAGTGTACTGTGTGGCTGGAGCAGTGGCTCAGTGGTTATGGTGCTTGCCTGGCATGTGTGAGGACCCAGGTTCAGACCCCAGGACCACATATACAACTAAGTGTCTGAGAAACAAGGGCCTGATGAAAAGGTGAGAGAGAGAGAAAGAGAGAGAGAGAGGGAGAGAATCAATTTTATTTTTTTCATGTGGCATTTGTTTCTCTGACACTTCATTGTATATGTGGTGTTGGGGTCTGAACTCGGAAGCTCTCACGTACCAGGCAAGAGCTCAAATCACTGGGCCACAGCTCCAGCCCCTCAAGCTATTATTTTTAAGTTATTTGCCTTCATCTTTTTTGCTTGTTTAGGAAAAATCCACCCTTATCATTCATATTCATATAGATTCACATTTATAAGTTCTTCTAAATGTACATATTCTTTGTTTTTGAACAGGGTTTAGAATTACAAGATTAATAAAGTGGGAAGTCTTACTTTATCCCAAGCTTTATTTTTAATTAGTTCAACATAGTCTTATATATTAGAGGGAATCATTGTTACATATTCATGCATAAATAGATATTTACAAAGTAAGTTAAGCCCAATCCTACTCCAGCATCTCCCCACTTCATCCATTCTCTTATCTCATGTCTCCTCTGTACTACTGTACTCCTCTGTACTAATCTAAAATTCCTTAACTCCTAAATTATTTTAAATTGTTACTTGTCATGTCTTTATAATTTCTCTCCACAATTTTTATTTTTTAAGACAGGGTCTCACTAAGTAGCTTAGGACCCTACTGAGTTGCTGAGGCTGGCCTCCAACTTGAGGTCCTTCTGCTTCTTCCTCCTGAGTTGCTGGAATTACAGTTGTATAACACCATATCCAGTTCTCCAAAAGTAGTTTTTAGATCAACCTGATATTTTTCTATATCTAGAGACAGAATTTAACCCAAAGCATTGACCAGCAGCTACCCAAGCATTCATTCATTCATTCATTTATTTTTAGAGAGAGAAAGGGACAGTGAGAGAGAGGGAGAGAGGGCAAGAGGGAGCCAGAGAGAATCAATTTTAGTTTTTCATGCAGCTTTTGTTGCTGGGATACTTTGTTGTGTATGTGGTGGTGGGTTTTGAACCTGGGTCCTTGTGCATGCCAGGCAAGTGCCATAAACCACTGAGCCATTGCTCCAGCCCCCACCCCACCCCCGTAAACATATATTTAAAAGATATCCTGAATATGAAATTTTGATTTAAAATGTTATTTTGATGGCTTCCATAAAATACACGATACGCATAAAATCTATTACTTGGTTCTTCCCCCTTAATCCATGTTGTTACAATTATTCTTGTCACTAAAATTGAATATTCTTAGTACATTTGCAACATGCTTGACATTTTGCCAGTTAGCTCATCTCCACTTCATTTTCTCTGGGTTAAATATTGTGTTTAAATTTTAAAGAGAGTGTAAACATGTTAATTATTGAAATGTACAATATTTATCATTCTTTAACATGGTGAATTTCTGACAGCCTGGGTAGAAAAATGAGATGAAAGAAGCCAGACACTCTGTCAAATATGATGTAGTTTCAGCAGTAACTATTTTAGTAATGATCATTTTCACAGAGCACTTGTCAGCTACAGGGAATTCTTTCACTGGGCCAGAGAGCAGGTGAGTGTCAACTAGACCCTCAGATTCATTTTCAGAAGGGTCGTTTTGCTTAGCAGTCTCCCAAGCTACATTAATTGGAGTGAATATGAATAAGAGTCCTGTCTCCTAGACTGCTTATTTGGTTTCTGACTCCGCCTGACTTTCTACCTCTACCTTTGTGTCATTTCTCCAAATCTTGTCTTTTAACTTTTCTTTCCAACCACTTATTTTCCCCTCTTCTCTTCTCTGTAAATTCCTCCAGGCTTGGTAATTCCTGCTTCAAACACAATTATTGTACAACCAGTGCTATGCAGGCCAATTGTTGTATGCAAAACAATGTATCAAGGTCACAGCCACGGGCACTACTTAAAACTGAGAAGAAGAGACCGCTTGACAAAAACTAACTAAACCCTAAATCTTGGGCTGGAGCCATGGCTGAGTGGTTACAGTGCTTACCTGGCATGCACAGGGCCGTGGGTTCAAACCCCAGCACCACATACACAACAAAGTGTGAGAACAATGAAAGCCATGTGAAAAACTAAATAAAATTGATTCTCTTTCTCTCTCTCTCACTGTCCCTCTTTCTCTCTCTCTCTTAAAAACAAACAAAAACCCTAAATCTTGCTTCAGATAAAATGCCTTCATTGGTATCTAATTTTTGCTCTTGGCCAATAGTAAATGAAAATCTACCACTAAAGTGATTAACGTTTTAAAGTAGTAGCAGAGTTTTTCTATTTTCATACAGCAAAATATTCCACACAGAGGACCCATAAGTGGATGCACATGCTGCACCTTCGTGCTAAACAAACACAAACGCAGTGGAGAACACAGAAATTTTTGTTATACCGCTTCTCTCTCAGTATGGTGCCACTTGTCTAGGACAGTGACTCTCAAGTTTAGGAAACTGAAGCGTTATCTTGAGTGCTTACACCCATAGATTCTGATTCAGTAGGTCTTAAATGGGGTCCAGGAATCTCTTAAGTCTACTCAATATCTCAAATGATGCTAATCAAAAAGACTAGTTTGGGACTTGAGCCGTGGCTCAGCAGTAGAGTGTTGACTGGCATGTGTGAGGACCCAGGTTTGAACCCCAGCACCACATATACAACTAAGTGCTTGAAAAACAAAAATCAGATGAAAAATAAATAAAATTGATTCTCTCTCACTCGCTCTTAAAAAAAAAAAAAAAGACTAGTTTTTAGGTAGGCATGGTGGCATACCCCTGTAATATCAGCTACTCAGGAGGCTGAGGTGGGGGAATCACAAGTTCCAGGCCAGCCTCAACAACTTAGCAAGACCCTTAACATCTTAGCTTGAACCTGTCTCAAAACGAAATATATAAATAAGACTGGGGATGTAGCTCAGATGTAAAGCACTCCTGGGTTCAATCCCAGCACTGAAAGCCAAAAATCAAAGAAATGCTAGTTTGTGGGATTTACTAGTGATCTAAAGACCAACTATCCTTATTGGTTCTACTATTGGCCAATTATTATTATTATTTTTAAATTTTGTGCTGAGGTGATCCCAGGACATCACACATGCTAGGCTCATGCTCTACCACTGAGTCACACCCACAGCCCAATTATTTCTAAATCATATTTCTTCCTCTGTTTTTAAAAACAAGAAGATAAATCTGACCAATCTCATTCCTTGGGGTTACATAAAGATGAAGATGATTATGTTGGAATTCATCTCAAAAGACAGACACCAATGTGCTCAGTAAGGAGCATATTTTATTTGCTTGCTTTTGTAATCCTGGGGATTGAACCCAGGACATCACACTTGTTGAGTAAGAACTCTACCACTAAGCCACATTCCCAGACCCAGAACTGTCCATTCCCCACCTCCTAGCCAACCTCCCCACCCCATGCTGGGAATTGAACCTTTATTTATTTTTATGTATGTATGTATGTATGTATGTATGAGGCAGAGTGTCACTAAGTTGCTGAGGCTGGCTTTGAACTTAGAATCTTTCTGCCTAAATCTCCGGAGTAGTTGGGATCACAGGTGTGCGCTACTCTACCTGGCTTTAACTGCCCAACTTTCTACCTGGCTTTAACTGCCCAACTTTCTTTTTTTTTTTTTTTTTTTTTAAAGAAAGTCGGGGGAGGGAGCTGGAGCAGTGGCTCAGCAGTTAAGGCACTTGCCCAACATGCACAGGACTCAGTTAAAATCCCAACACCAAGTACACAACAAAGTCTCAGAGCAACAAAAGCCACATGAAAAACTAAACAAAATTGATTCTCTTTCTCTCACTCTCCCTCTCTTTAAAAAAAAAAAAAAAAGAGGGGACAGTGAGAGAGAGAAAGAGAGAGAGAGAGAGAGGCAATCTTTATTTATTTAGTTTTTTAAGACTTTCATTCCTGGAACACTTTGTTGTGAAAGTGGTGTTGGGGTTTGAACTCGGATACTCGACCATGGCAGGCAAGCTCCTGCCCTGAACTACCCACTTTTAAATGAATGAGTGATTAAAAAAAATAAAAAAATAAAAAAACTAATGAGGGGGCAACAAGAGCCACACGAAAAATGAAATGGAACTGATTTTCTCTCTCTCTTGCTGTCCCTCTCTCTTTAAAAAAAAAAACAAAAAAAAACCTAAAACTAAGGAAGGAGGAAACTGAGAGGAGGGAGGGTAACCCTTTCAAAGGTAAACCAGAATAACCCTGCTCTGGCATAAACATTCTCAGGCCTAACCCCCTAATGCCCTCAGGCCACAAAAAGCAGTCAGTCACTGAGCACACCTCCTCACTGGGCCCAAGTCTCTCTGGTCTGACGGCCCGCCCTGCCTACTGGAGTGTGTCAAGCCTGATAATTTCTGGAGCATAAATGTAAGCCAAAGATTTCCACAAATATCAGAAACTAGCTTGATAGACATGCAACCTACTTACCTTATCAAATTCTCTTAGAAATAATCTATTCTAAGGAAAAATCTAAAACACAGAAAAAATTATGCAATCAACAAAACATTTAGGCCAGTGAATGAAGAAGAAAGCAGGCTGTGACCAGAGAGTACCATTCAGCCTTCTTTCTAAATTATACAGTGTCTTATTTCTTAAGTAAGAAGTGGATATTCAGCTGTTCATATTGTTATTATTGTCTATAGTTGCTTTATTCAAGTTTTGCATTTAATATAAATTATTTAAAATTTAAAAAACATTCTAAAAAAGGTTACATTTCAAGCTGTCAGTGTTATTTATAATAACAACATAAAATGGAAATATAAAACAATTTGGCCATGCGCATGGTAGTATATGCCTGTAATCCCAGTGGCTCAGAAGGCTGAGGTAGGAGGATTGCAAGGTCAAAGCCAGCCTAAGCAATTTAGTGAGTCATTGTCTCCAAATAAAAAAGAGGATGTGGCTCAGTGCTTAAGTGCCCCTGGGCTCAATCCCTGGTTCCAAAATAAAATAAAGTAATTTTCTGGAAGGATTATGTGAATATTAGGGGCTAGGTCTGGCTCACAGGTGGAGTGTTTACGCCTAACATGCATGAGGCCCTGGGTTCAATCTGCAGCACCAGGAAAATAAATAAATAAATAAATAAATAAAAATGTAAAAAGTGAACATTAGGGCTGGAGCGGTGGCTCAGTGATTTCAGCGCTTGCCTGGCAAGCACGTACACAACTAAGTGTTGGAGCAACTAAGGCCATGTGAAAAACTAAATAAAGTTGTTTCTTTCTCTGTCTCTCTTACTGTCCCTCACTTTAAATATATATAAAAAAGTGAATATTAGTTCAATCATATGCTCAATGCATTATGGTTACATATCTATATAAGAGAAAGAAACTTTTAATGAGTTACCCAAAATCACTGGGGCAAAAATCTTATACCACATGACAACAAACATGTAAAACAGTTCAAATAAGAGTGAATGTTACGATAATATTGCTAAAGAATAAGAACATATGCTCTGATAATATCTATGGTTCTTTTTTTCTTTTCCCCTTCCTGGTACTGGGGATTGAACCCAAGGGCAGGTAACTAATAAGCCAAATCTACAGTCCTTTTTATTTTGAGACAGGGTCTCACTAAGTTGCTTAGGGCCTCGCTGAGTTGGCTTTGAACTTGTGATCCTCCTGCCTCAGCCTCACGAGCCACTGTATTCAGCAATATGATTGATTCTAAGCAAAAGAGATTGTGAATACTTTCCCCCTTTCTTTTTTTCTTCTAATTTTCTGTGTGTGGCTATGTTGTTTTTAATAATTAACATTTTTATTACCAAAAGGAAAAAGCTTTTTCCACAAGGTATGTTTTGGTTCCACTGTAAATTAACATGTCAAGAGGTTGCACTGGCTTCTAAAGTTTCATGCAAGGGTAAGTTTTCACGGGAAACGATAAAAAGCCAGAAAATAACACCTTTCCCTCAGATGTTTCTTGGTAGCTTCTGGCCCTGTACCTCAGAGATCAAATTCCTTGTACTAAGTAAGATTCAAGTGTTTGCCAAGAATTGAGTTTTTCCCCTCCTCTTAGTTCTTGTCATTGGCCAGCACACCTTTCAGTCATCAGAGACTTCCAGTATCTTGGTCACACACGTCTCACAGCAAGGAGCTGACTAATCCTAAAGCTGGGGCAGCTTGTTAGGCAACCTTTCACACAGTGCCCATTGCTACCCATTGCACAACATGTTTGACTAGGAATGATAAATGCCATGGTTTACATTTGACTCCAATCACCTTGTCAGTGCCAGCAGCTTAATCGTGTAAACATCACCCACTGCCTTTAGTAAGATGTTGACATTATGTTCCGGGCTCCCTAATGTTGTGTAATGTGGGAGATGGGCAGGGAAGAAGGAGGGCTTATGACAAAGAATCACAAGCAGATGAGGTTACCAACATGCAATCACTCTCTGCTTTTTTGTGTGTGAAAGAAATGAAAAGCTGAATTTATGCACTGTAACTTCATATAAACTTCTCATTTTTTTGTACTGAGGTTGAACCCAGAGGCCCTCTACCTCTGAGCTACATCCCCAGCCTGATTGATTGATTGATTTTTAAAGAGAGAAGGACAGTGAGAGAGAAAAACAGAGAGAATCAATTTTTATTGAGTTTTTCACATGTTCGTTGCTCTGATACTTGGTTATGTACGTGGGTGCTGGGGTTTGAACCCATGTACTTGCACATGCTGGGCAAGTGCAGTAACCGCCAAGCCACCGCTCCAGCCCCTGATTTATTTATTTTTTTTTTATTTTTTATTTTTGAACAACCATAAAGCCATACACGTTTTTAACAAAGTAATATAAAATGTGTATATAATCTGGATATTGACCCCCCCAATTACCCTCCCTTATCCCGCCCTTCCCCTTCCCACAATATCTCTAAAAAAAGTATTAGGTTGTAAAACATTATTTCTTATCTGGATTTTTTTTTTTTTTATAAAGAGAGAGGGACAGTGAGAGAGACAGAGAAAGAGAGAAACAACTTTATTTAGTTTTTCACATGGCCTTAGTTGCTCCAACACTCAGTTGTGTACGTGGTGCTGGGGTTTGAACCCGGGTCCTCGTGCTTGCCAGGCAAGCACCGAAACCGCTGAGCCACCGCTCCAGCCCCTCTTATCTGGATTTAACACATGCTAATAGACCAACTTTCTCACTGTCCAGGGTCTAGTCCCCACCTCCACAGATGAGTGGAGACAATTGACCCTTAGTTCTCTGGGTTAAGCTGATTTTACTCAGCATGATCTCTTCCATAGCCATCCATTTACCTTCAAAGGCTGCAATATCATTGTTTCTAATTGCTGTGTAATATT
>PVKS010035527.1:0-20009 GCA_004027875.1 Aplodontia rufa | reverse complement strand
TAAATGTACCACAGTTTTTGGATCCATTCTTCCTGTGAGGGACACCGGGGTTGTTTCCATAGCCTAGCAATAGTAAATTGTGCTGCTATGAACATCGATATTGCTGTGTCACTGTAATGTGCTGATTCTAAGTCCCCTGGAAAGATACCCAGGAGTGGAATAGCAGGGTCGTATGGTGGAGTCATCCCTAGTTTTTTAAAGATTCTCCATACTGCTTTCCAGAGGGGCTGTACCAGTCTACAGCTCCACCAACAGTGTGTTAGTGTGCCTATTTCTCCACAGCCCCTCCAGCATCTATTGTTGTTTAGTTTCTTCATCTTTGCCATTCAGCATGGCCATTTTGAGATTCATGTTGTGTATATTACTTTATTCTTTTTTTCTTACTCATGGTCCATTTTATTGAAGAGCTACATTTTTTTTAAATTCATTTACCCATTGGTATTTGTGTGTTTGGCAGTTTGGAATTACTACAAATAAGATTTCAGAAGTGCTTTTGAAAATGTTTTTGTATGGATACACATTTTCATTTCTTTCCGGAATGAATAGTAAATTGTGGAACAACTGGGTCATGTGGTAGATGAAAGATTACAATTTTGAAAAACTTCCAAACTGATTTCCAAAGTTGTGCTAATTCAACAATATAACTTCTATGTTCTAGTCCTCTGCCTTCTCACCATCTCTTGGTATCATCACTTTAAAATTTTGGCCAGTCTAAAATAAGGATAATTGACTCTCCTTGTGCTTTTGTTTTTCCTTACTGACTAATGGCTTTGAGCTTCTTTTTGTTTGTTTTCATCTATGTATATTCTTTGGTAACATGGTAATATGGTTGTTCAAATATTTTCACTTTATTTTTAACATTTTTCATTTGTTTTCTTAGCGTGCTTTGAAAGTTCTTAAATTACTGAAATAAATATTTGCAAGATAAGGAATTTGCAAATATTTTCTCTGAGGATATGATTTATATTTTCTTTCTTTTATTGGTGTCTTTAAAGGAGCAAAAGTTTTAAATTTTGATGAAGAAAATACTACCAGCTTGGTTTTCTTTTTCTTTAAATTGTCTGTTTTTAGTGTTCTATGAAATCTTCACCCACCCAGAAATCACAAAAGTTTTCTTTTGTGTTCTCTTCTGGCTATTTTATAATTTCAGGCTTTATTTATAGGTTAATGATAAATTTCAAATAACTTTTTGTATGTGGTTAGAAGTATGGTTTGAATTTCTTTTTTATTTTGTTTCATTTTTAGCATTTGGATTTCTACTTGTTTTAGCATTTGTTTTAAAGACAATCGCTTAACTAACAGTCGTTTTTTGCATTTTTCTAAAAAATTGTTGAGCGTATTTGTGAGGGTTGACTTCTGTAATACTCTGTTCCATCCATATGTTTGTCCTTGTGCCAAGATCACATTGACTTGATCATTGCAGATTTCTGGTAAGACTTAACCACGTGGTTTCAGACCTCCAACACTGCAGTTTTTCAAAGTTGTTTGTTCTACTTTAGATTACTTGTATTGTCATGTGAATTTTAGTATGGTTTGTCAGATTCTCCATGGGTCTTTGGAGATTAGCACTGTGTTGAATCTATAGCTCACTGTAGGAGATCTGGCATCTAAATAATATTGAGGCAGTCAAATTGTGAACACGATGTATGTTTCCTAAATTTATTTGTATATTGTGTATTCTTTCATTTCTCTCACTGAAATTTTGTGATTTTTTAGTGCATAGATATTTTACACCTTTTGTATGATTTGTATCTAAATAACTTAGAATTTTTTTTAAAATAGAGTGAGAGAGAGACAGAATCAATTTTTTATTTTATTTTGTCATCTGTTTTGTTTTCCTCCACTTAGTTGTCTATGCAGTGCTAGGGATCAATCCCAGGTCCTCACACATACCAGGCATGCACTTCTACCACTAAATCCACTCTGCAGCCCAATAACTTATGACTTTATACTATTGTGAAATATAATTGTTTAAATTTTATTTTAAATTGTTCGTTGCTAGTGTTTAGAAATGTCTAATTTTGTGTATTTACCTTGCATGTTATATTTATATGAATTGGCTGGATAAATTCATTTATTAGTTCAAGTAGCTTTTATATAGATCTCATCACCTTTTCTACATTGACTATCATGTTTATGGATAAAGTCTAATGTATTTCTTCCTTTTCAACTGAGTGGCTTTAAATTTTTGATGAATAATGATAGCCTCATACATCCTTGTCTTATTCCTCACTGTGTGTTCGTCACATTTTTTCTAGTGTTTAATTTGCTGCAAGTCTCTTCAATATGTTTTTTTGTATTCTAACTGGAATATTAAAAATGTATTATACCTAGATTTTTGGGTCTTTTTCACATCCTCTATGGTTTTACAAAATATTTATGCACATCTAAAACAAATATAATACTTTTTAAACACTTGTGGGCTAGTTTTAAAATTTGTGTCAGTTCTGGGTCATTTTAGACAATTATTCTCAATATGAATTTTATTCTATTATTTCTTTCTTTCTTTTATTTTTTTTTCAGGGCTGAGGATCGAACTTGGGGCCTTGCGCGTACTAGGCAAGCACTCTGCCACTGAACTAAATCCCCAATCTGATTCTATTTCTTTACATGTTTATAACTTTTAATCAATGTGAGATATTGTGTAGATCGAGGTTTGGGTCCTTGGTATTTACATTCCTATGAATAATGAGGAGATTTGTTCTGTGGCAGTTATATTACTGCAGCTGTTTGATCCTTTCAGCCTTACTTTAAAAATTTGTTAGATAGGGCAAGGACAGTGCTAAATCTAGGCCTAATTTTCTCCATTCCTCAGGCAAGATCCTTTGTGTATTATTCTCAGTGCCTGTGGGTTATGAAGTTTTCAGTCTGCATGTCTGCCACTGTAGCCTATGATCATCTGTGTGATTCATTCCCTGACTTGGGTACCTTCTTTATGTACATGCTCTGATCTGTACTCAGCTAAACACTAGATGGTGTTGCTCTGCAGAGGTCCAGAGTGAAGCTCTTCCTCTCTTGACCTGAGATGGCAGAGGGCTTGGATGCCTGGTTCTCAGCTCTGTCTTCTGAATTCTGGGAGCCCCCAGGCTCCACCTGGGCTCCCTCTCCCAGTGCCACCATCTGGAAGCTTTCTAGGCACACGGCTACAGGCCATACCATTTCAGGGCTGATAGTGATGGTAGAACCCACCTGGTTTGATTATTGTCCCTAAAGGATCACTACACTTTATCTTTTGTAGTTTGATGTCAAATTATTGAACAACTATTATTTCCTATATTTGTTCAAGTTTTAGCTCTTACAAGCAGTATATCTGGTGCCTAGTGTTCCATCTGTGCTGCAAGGGATAGGCAATTCTTAAGAAATCCTAATCATTTCTTTAGTTTCCATTCTTCCTCAGGAATCTTTGCCAAAACATAAGAAGGAAATACACTCAGATTAAGTGCTTTACTTTTTCTAATTTAAGTGATTTTGAAATTTCTTGTGCTTCTTCTCAGCTATCCATACACTAGTCTATATGAACTCTAGGGTAAATTATAGTTTCACTTGGACAAAGATATGACCCTTATTATGTTTAAATTTTGAGTGAGATATGTATCAAGTGTTGGAAACCTTAGCTCTGATAGATTGTCAGACATCCAAGCACTAATAATCCTTTCATGCCTTAAATGCATATGTACTACTGATTTTGATAGACAACAGAGCTGAACAAATCAGTGGTTGAAAGCAAATAGAATACTAGTTATAGCTAACACTTCTTGTGCGTTTGCAAGTTCTGCCTATAATTTTAATAGTCATGTGTATTAACTCATTTAATTCTTTCAATAACACTGTAAGACAGATATTACTACTGTCCTCATTTTTGAGGTGGGAAAACTGAACAATGAACATGTTTGTGGTAATTTCACGCATTTGCTATCCATCAAATGATACTTATGGGAATGTAAAGGGAATATAATACACTGGGAATTATAAACAAATTTTGGGAGCAAAACATTAAGAATCATTCAAATGACAAACTAGAAAGATAAAGAATGAAACAATAAATAGTCTGGTAACAAAATTATTTGTGTTCAGGAAAATATAGATACATTAGGGAAGAGGGTGTTTTTGGTCAGAGCTTAAAGTTTTCACTCTTAGTACCATCTCTGTCAATTATAATAACTAAGTGGGGCTTTCTCTTTGAGATTTTGAACCAGGACATGGCTGGTTGGGAAGAAAGAACATGAGACAACAAGTGTATAATGTTTTAGAACATGGATGCTACTGATGGGATATTTAGAAATGCTCTAAATTTCACTGGTTAATGGGGAAATCACCAGAGGGCAGGTTCTTGTAGAAAGCTGATAACTACTTAATCAGTAATGATTAAGTAAATATTAAGTAATGATGGGGAGGCATAGTTCAGAGAGAGAGAGAGAGAGAGAGAGAGAGAAAGTAAGAAATAGAGTATGCTAACATGCCTGAGGCCCTAGGTTTGGTGTCCAGTACAAGAAAGCAAAAATAAAGACAACAGAGATGGAGGAGGAAAAGGAAGAGGAAGATTAAGAGGAAGAGGAGGTGGAGAAAGAAAAAAAAAGGAAAGAAAATATTATCAGCTTCCAAAGACATTTATTTTATAATTTGAGAGTTATTTAGTTAGCATGAAATGTGTTGCTTAACATAATTAGTGATTGCCTATCAAAAGAGAGTGATAATGAATAACATATCCATACGGGGGAAATCTAGCAATACTCTATCTTGACATTTTAAAAACTTGTTTTTAGAATATTACATGGCTTTGTGGTTTGTGATAAAAACTGTTTTACATATCTCATGGAGTCAAAGATTATTCATTCTTTAGGGAGATAATTTTACAGAATGTTTACTTGCAAGATTTTCAGAGAGGTGAAAAAACACATTAAAAAAAGCAAAAGTATTTATTTTTGGCAGACAAAAATTAACTACTAGGTATTATTCTGTTACTAAACCATTGACTATGAACACTAAAATATCTACATATGTTAAAGATGCTCTAAAAGAATATCTCTTAAAGGTGCCAGTTCTCAACAGTGGTAGTTGTAGAAGACATTGGACTCATTGCTAGTACGTATGAATTGGTTTATTTCCTCTGAGTCTACAATAGTACTAGTTTTGCACCATCACTGGCAGAACTGAGAAAATTCCTGTGTTCTGAGGTTTCGATGAGGAAGCCTCCTGTTTAGACTAGAGAGGCTTAAAGTCAAAAGTGAACTAAGATAATCATCTCACCAGATCTCTATTATTTTTGTTTCATTCTTGATGTTTCTACCTAGGCTGAATATTTTGATGCTTGCACACATCTTGTTTCTTGATGATAAAATGATTCAGAATTTAATAAATCTGTGAATTATAAAAAGTAGAAATTTAATAATTTACTATCCTTTGACAAGGTTATTTCTTCATTTTGTTTAGAGTTCAACTATATTTTTCATAATCCATTAATAAAATGCTAATGCGTTGATGAATGGCAAGATGTTTGTTGCTTTCTATGTACACAAATTATATCTAATAATTATTTATTTTTGACTTGCATTTGTCATCACATTTTATTTTCCCTTCTTAAAATTTCAGTTAATTTCCTGGAAAATGCAGAGTGTTAATAAGGATAAAATCTCTGCCCACCCCTCACTTTTTCTGTCAGCACAATAAATGCATTAAAAGTGCTGGCCTTGCAGATAGAATGCCTGGCACCATTTCCTAGGAGTGTGATCTTGGCCCAGTTTCTGGCCTCTGTACTTCAGTTCTATTGTTTCGTAAGTTACAGGAATTATAAGTAGCAAAGTAAGTGTAGAAACAATTGCTTAACGTATTTTATACTACCATTGATTGCTCCCATGGTTTGAGGAGAGTCATTTCACTAATTTTTAGAGAGCTTAGCCAGGTTAAAAAGAACCAGGATTAGAAGATGAGAAAGAATATAGTTACTGTACCTTTTTGAAGGACCGTGGATGGGAAACAAGTGCTAAGTATGTGTTTATGTGTGTAAATTTGTGCTTGCTTTTAGACAAGAATAAACTATGTTAAAGTAGAATTTTCATATACAAAGAACAGATTCTGAATAATTACAAAGCTCTAATTATTAACCAGGCCTCTTTACGAATTAGTGAATTTTTATTACCAGAGTTAGCCAACCAGGATCAAATTACCATGTGCTGGAGATTTTGTTGAAAAGTCCTGCACTTAAGAGGGTTGGACTCAGTGACCTCGACAATCAATTCAAATTAAAAGATGCTATGAACCAAATGCACACAGTAGCCAACTATTCAGAGGAAAGACAAACCTTTGGCACTTCCTCCTTTTATCACCCATTGAATCAGGAACACAGCCTCCTTGGAGGCTGACTTTCATTCCTTTTATCACCTTCTGAGACAAGTCAGGATGTGGACCCTCAGCTCTCCAGGGTGAGAGTCAAGCACCCTGGCCCCTGTGCCATGGGGACAGCCCTGACTGCTGCATTGGGCATCTCTGAGTAGATGAGTAGAATGATAAACCTGGAGAGTGCGTGTATCTTTTACTTGGGGAATGAAAGTAGAAATTGATTCTCATCTTCTGGCTCCACACTCAGATTAAATTCCTTAGAAATGATTAATTGATTTAGGTTTTTGTTTTTTTTTTTTTTTGTACCAGGGATTGGACTCAGGGGTGCAAAAGCACTTCACTACCAAGTTTCATCCCCAGCCCTCTTAAGACAGGCCTTGCTAAATTGCTAAGGCTGACTTTGGTCTTGGATTCTCCAGCCTTATCCTCTTGAGCCATTGGGATTACAAGTGTGTACCACCACATCTGGTTAAAAATGTTTTTAAATATAATTCTCTAGTGCCATTGAACATCAAAGAGATTATTTAGCTTGTTATCCTCAGTCACTAGCTCACCATACAGGTACCGCAGACCTGTGAGTACTAAGTGAACTTGATTTGATGGCAGAGATCCTCTGTCAAGCTGTTTATCATTCAATTGAGTCTTAGCTTGTGCTCATCACCTTCCTACCACTTTATTCTCTGTCCTTCAGCCTTCCAGTCAGTTTCAAATGCTTTGTGATCCCAATTTGGAAGCTGATATATATGTCCCATGTGGGTGGGATATGCCATGATATTTTCAATCTGTTGCACTTAGTAAAGTCTATTGCACACTGGGAAAGCTATACCGATCTTTCTTTCATGATGTAAATTTACAAATAAAGGAAATGTTTCTCCATCAGCCTTTGAAAGCTATGAGCTTCACCCATTAATGGAACAGTGGCAAGATGCAGATTTCAAGGAAATATTATTCCTCTGTCCTTTCATCTCTCCTTGTTTTTTGTATAATTTTGATTCATGATGTACAAGCATAAACAAAAAGGACAACAGAAGGAAAACAGTTTTTTTAAACAAATATACATAGCTCTTTTAAAATTTAACCAACATTAAGTGGATCACCCATACCAGCAAGAAGGAGCAATTTATTGTCTTCTCTACCTCTAGAAGCATGTATTAGAAATATAAAATGACTTCAAAAACATAGCCGTTTTGTATTCTTGAACTGATTTGACTTTATGTTGTCACTCATTAGAACTGCATTATTGAATTTAATCTTCATAAAAATTAGGGTGGGATATTTATCATTTTTACTAAAAGTAAGTGTGGTTTGAAAAAACTCTATGATTCACTTGAGATCATTTTTAGAATTAGAACTTGGCTCTTGTGTTCAAAGATTTCATGTTCGTTCCTTCTAAAACATCAGCAATAATGGAATCCATTGAAAACTTCCACATTAGGAAAATTATGATCAAAGTAGTGTCTCATAATAGCTCTTCCTTTCAATCAATAGTTCCTCATCCATATCCTTTGTTTATTCAATCATTTGAATAGATTGGGTTTGAGATCATTGTTTTAAATTGTTGTTGCCTTTTATAACTTGGAAATAGCCATTAAAGATAATAGTAACAACTTCTGCATCAGAAATTTATAATATAATGGAAAATCAAAAAGTCTCTGATAACAGAATTTGCTTGGCTTCTTTGTGCTTATCTAGAGGAGTAACCCTTTCATACAGTGTGATTTTTATAGATAAAGGTCAGTGGAAATTGCATGAACATTAAAATGAAATTCTTCCTGCATTTGTGAATTTTTAGTGAATAATTTTTTACATTTGAATAAATGTGGAAAAGAATCTGATAAGAGGCTAAGAGTACAAAGCCCAATGAAAGAGTTCATTCAAAGGAGGGAGAATTGAACTGAAGTGAGTACTAGACTATTCAAGATGAACACTTCACAGGGTTAGTAGAGCAAGGAGATTAAGTGATTACTAGGTAGTGTTACATTTCCACAACTTTAAGTCATCTTCAATTTGATGAGAACTATACAGTAAGTAATATGTTACAGTTGAGGAGGTGCTAAAGTATGTGACGAAGAGGAGGGCAACCTGTTATAAACATACGTACATAACTTACAAAGGGTTGTCGTAGACAGTGTGACTCTCAGGGTAGAATTCATTCTTACAATCTTTCTAAGAAGCTTGTAAGTATCTGACTCCTATGATCAATGAGTGTATTCTTTAAAACATTTAAAGTTGTTCTGATTTTCTGCACTGTACTCTGATTCTGTATTTGGTACTTACTTGTCATGCTTTCTAGCAGAAGGCTTAGTTGCTTTTCATAGGGAAACATGATCCTGGAAGTCATGGTAGATAAAGGCTGATGAGTTTTTTTTTTTTTAATTATCTTAGGTGATTATGTAGAATAAAGTGTCAAAGACAAAGCATCAGGGAACTGAGCGCATATTGTGGTGGACTGTGAGAGTAGGGATGATGGCTCAAGTACCATGGATTGGGCCAGCAGCATTTGGCAAAATTGGAGAACATAAAGAAAATGTCTCATTCAGAGATTTACTTACTTGTTTATTTATTTAATAAAGATAGAAGGAAAGTGAGAGACAGAAAGAGAGAATCAATTTTATTTAGTTTTTCATTTGGTTTTCATTGCTCTGACACTTCATTGCTTACATGGTGCTGGGGTTCAAACCCCCATCTTTGTACATGCCAGGCAAGCGCCACAATTGCTGAGCCACTGCTCCAGCCCCCATTTATTTATGAGACAGGGTCTGGCTAAGTTGCTCACAGTGGCCCTGCAACTTGCTGTTTTCCTTCATCATCCTCCTGAATTACTGGAATTACAGGTATGTACTATCACTCCATTTCCAGTTCAATCAGTTGTTAAATTCTCAGGCTAAGAATTGCATCAAAGGTCAAGGCGCTATGGTTCTTTACTAGTAGAATCCCCAGTTTGTACACTCACAGAAGATACAATTTATTTTAGTGCAGCCTGCCTAGGTTTCTTATTTGAAGTTTAATGCTTTGAATAGGAATGACTGATATCCTCAAAAATAAAAGGAGTAGAAACATCAGGTAAATTCAGATGAAATGTATAGTCTGGTATTTTAAGAGTAATGGGTTCTTCTGACAACAGAATCAGTGTCCCTTACTCCACCTACCATCTGCCCTTATCTTTGAAACTGGGGTTGTTATGCCCAAAGATCATAAAATGGTCATACTTGACACAACCACCTTGCGTGCAAATTCTGTTTCCCTTTTTGCTCTTCCTACCACTCATTTCATTCATGTTTTTAATTGCAATTAAATCACTCTCCAAGTGACTTTGTATATAATGTGCTTTTGGTAGTTAAATCCATGGCTTATTCTTTTCGTAATGGGACTTAAAGGGATTATTGTGACTGAACGGAAGAAGGATGAACATCAACTAGAAATGAACAAAGTCACTGTTGGAAATGTGTGAAGCCAATTTTGGAGGAAGTAGTGGATGTTCTCATTTTTCTAGTGCATAATATTTTAGTTTAAGAGACAGCATGTTCACTCGTAATTTAAGTAAATGGAGAAGAACATATATGAATTTGAGCAACCAAAGAGGTAATTTGGTTTGATGATTTTTATATTCCACCTGTCTTCTAATGTGTTCTCATCTATTATAGAAACTAGATATCTTAGAATAGCATCTACAAGATAACCTAAGACCAGGATTCTAGGATTGTACCAATTAGATTCTCTTATCTAATTTCTGAATGTGGAAGTCAAGTACAGACATAATTTACTATTGCCACTTTCAGCTTGCAAGCAAAACTATGACAACATGATATTGTGACAAAATTCTGTTGCCCATACTCAGGCTTCCTGTAGGTTGAGAGACAGAAAGAATAGTGGAAGGATCTTACCTTCCTTTTCTATTGCTACCTCATATGTTTCAAGAAATAGGGTGTATGCACCACATACCACAGGTAACAACAGCTCCTGATTGTAGTTTCATGATCCACAACCACCACAAGTTAGGATGTTTTTTAACTCAGTAATTCCTTAGTATTGTCAGAGAGAATAGCTTCCTGGTACTTCAGTTCTGTAGATTTCTCAGTCTTTCCTCAGGTCCAGCTAATGGTCCTTTTCTGCAGCACTTCCAGTGATTTTGTAAGTTCCTAATTACCCGTGTTAAATCTATCTTTGCCTAACTAACACTGGATGGTTTCTATTTCTTACATTGAAGCTTAATTAATGCAAGAATAGTGTCTATCAAGTGGAAAATCCTTATTCTTGTGTACAGCGCCTTGCTAGATTGAAAAAGGAAAAATAAGAACCTGTGTATTTTAAAAAGAGCTTAGCTTCAGAAACTAAAAAATATTAATCATTATACAAAATGAAAAGATATTAATTTGAAATTCTTAAGCAATTCTCAGAATGGAAGTGATGGAGTTGAAATGAGTTGAAATGGCAGGATGATAGAGTAGTAATTTGGGCTGAAATAAATTGAATAATAAATATTTATTGTGAAGTGTTGGTTGAAAGAACAAACATATGAGTGTAATATTTGCATTGATATGTTTTTTGAAACCTCTTTTCTATACCTCTCTCTGCTGGTTAACAATAACTTAGTAATGTCTACTCCATTTATGAATCATCTGTGGGTCTGAACTTGTTTAAAAAACTTTAAAAAAAACTTGTTTAACCAAGAACAAATCCCCCAAACTCTGAGGACTAAATTATAACACATAAAGTTTCTAAGGGAAGGGAAAGGGGCATTTAGAATTAAAGAGGATTATAGGAATGTAGCTTCCTAGCAATTTACTAAAATCTTGGACAAAGTTTAAACTTCCATAGGTGAATTCAGGGTAATGTACATACATTTTGGAAAGTATTATAAGGTTAGGAAAATTTTGTTTACTTTGCTTTCTTTTGTCCTATTTTAGTTAAGCAACTGAATCTTCAAGGAAATATTCTAGTGAGAAAGAATGTTAAAGGTATTTTTACTTGAGTGAAATTGACCAATTCATTTTGTGTGCATGTATGATTATATAACAACAAAGCCCCCATTATGTATAAAAAATGTACAAATAAAATTTTTAAGTGGTTAAGGCAAATGTTATATCATCTTAGCACTGATAAATTAAACAAGAGAAAGTTTTAAAAGTAATTTAATATTACATTCTTTGATTTGTAATTCATGCATAAGTGTTATGAATACTTACCGCTCTGCTAATACCAGAATATATACAGTGGAATAAGATAAAGCACTAGTGCTGTAAAGGTTCTAATACATAAGCAGATTAACAAAAGGTAAATACCACACTGATAAAATTACTAAGATTCAGGACAATACAATGTGTTATGGAGGTCCAATAGATCTGACACAGCTTCTCAATGGCACTGGCACTGAAGTATTTTGGAGATGGCAAAGTAGTTTGGAGGGAGTCAAGCAAACAGTGTACTAACTTTAAAGATATAGAAGTGTTAAAATATGTTTAAGTGGTTGGAGGGTCAATTAAAAGTTACAAAATAATGGGTGTTAAAAATGAGCCAGGAGAGTTTGGAAGGAACCAAAAAATGTGAAGTTTAGATTTCATTCATGTAGGTATAGTAAGGAGTTAAAGGAATTATGTGAGGGTCATGTTATGTTATTGTTTGAAGAATGACTTGAAAGGTTTATGACTGAAAACAAGAAGACCATTTAACGCTATATCATAATGATCCACATGTGATTAATAAGGTCATAGAGTTAATAGGAACTATCAGTGGTGGTGAAAACTTCTGATTCCAAGGACATATACAAGGAAACAGAAACAGTATCTAATGATGGACATGGTAGAAAGAAAATAAAAGGTATGAGGATAATCCTAGATCTCTGTCTTATGTTTAAGAGTTGATACGATGATAGTAGTAATAAATATGTAGAAGTTACCGATGCAAAACAAAAACAAAAAAAATACAGAGTTTTTGGTCCTAATGACTCTTGAAATTATTTGTTACACTGCACTAAAATGTTAAAAACACAGCTTTCTTGTCCCTGGGGCTGGGAAAACATTACCTGGTAAATTAGCATGCCAACAATTACAGCTGCCTCATCTTTTTAAATACTGAAACCCATCAGGAAAGTCTGTTCGTACACATAATGATAAAAATCATTATCTATAAGGAACCAAATCCAGTTTTACAGAGACAGAGCACTTACTGTAAACAAATTATATTCATGCCATTATCATTGGCAACCAGTAAAAACAACAGTAGATACAGGTAATATGTAAGAATTATTAAATATGGTAAGATATATCTAAAATAAACAAGTTCTACTTCATTCAGTCTGCCATTATCAGTTCCCAGAACTGACAACCTGTGTCCATATATAAGACTCTGGATTAAAAGAATTTAATTGGAAGCATTTGATGAGGAATGAGCTAATTAATAGGGTAGGCATTTTAAATAAATGTTAGTGAAATTCCAAGTAGAGTAGGTAAAAATTCATGCATATTCCTTGTTCTCTAATGGCATGTCCATAGTTTGTAAATTAGCAAAATGCTTTTCTAAAAAATATAATTAGATTGTGATGTCTTAGTGGAAAATAATGCATTTTTTGGAGAGTGAATTATTTAACAAATAAAGAAATCAGTTACTCGTGTCTCTTGCTAGTGGAAAAAAAATATAGTCTACGATATGGGATCCTATTGATCACATACTCACTGTCTGGAATCTCATGGAATTTATGAGACAAGTAGAGGGTATATTATTGCTGATACAAAATGAGCAATAATATAAGTATAAGCAGTAATTCTAGGTATGGATCTGAAATGTGGATTCTAGGTATTGACCTGGAATGTGGAGTGAAAGGAGACCCAAAATATTTACTTTAATTAGATAAGCATTTTACAAAAGGAAAAAAAGAAAGAACTCTACTGGACAAAGTGATTTAAAGACATGGGTCCATTGATATAGACATGCAGACCTAAGGGAGGGAGAATCTACAAGATCCATTCTTTTCATGAAGGCCCTTGTCTTAATTGTTCCCCACTTATGTAGTGGAAGAAAAACTTGAGAAGTCAGCTAGGATTTCTACAGAGTTTCTTCTGTGTTCTACTTCTCTTCTTTGATTTGTTTTTTTAAGTAATAAATTTTATATTTGAATAGAAGTTCAATGTATTAGTCTTTTGAATATTAATGTGATAAATTGACTTATTTCTGCCCAACCCAATTTCTTTCAGAACTCAATAGAAGAAAAGGGGGTTGGACTACTCAGTGGTCTACAACATGAGGATTGGAAATTATCTTTATTGGTGTGGACAATTTACATTGAAAGCATGAGAGGGAAAATATATAAGAGAAGTAGGAAAATTAAGTCTTCCAATTGGCTGGTAGGTTAGTGGAGATCACAGTTTAGAAAAAGAATGGTAGACAATAGTTTATCACATTCAATAGGTATTTCTCTAAGCCAGAGTATATGATTAGTGTTACATAGACACGGGAAAAGAAAATAGATCATCCTCAAAAGGATCACAGTTAAGCATTTTAGTTAGCTGTTTTTTTCTTTTTTCTTTTCTTTTTTTAATTTTTGCTGTGAACAAAAGACCCCAAATGAACAATGTAGAGCAGGAAAAGTTTACTTTGGCTCATAATTTCATTTTCTTTTTTAAAAATTTACTTAAAATTTTTTTTCTGAAAATTTTTATTTTATAATTTCATTTTCAATCCATGGCTACCAACTCCATAATCCCAAAGTGAGGCAGAACATCGTGGCAGGGGGCTGGAGCGATGGCTCAGCAGTTTTGGCGCTTGCCTGGCAAGCACGAGAACCCAGGTTCAAACCCCAGCACCACGTACACAACTAAGTGTTGGAGCAACAAAGTCCATGTGAAAAATTAAATAAAGTTGTTTCTCTCTTTCTCTGTCTCTCTCACTGTCCCTCTCTCTTAAAAAAAAAAAAAAAAAAAAAGAACGTCATGGCAGAACAGTATGGTGGACAAAATATAAACAATCACACCCCTAGTGACCTACTGCCTCCAGCCACATTTTACCTGCTCACATTTACCACCCAGTTAACCACTTAAGTGGATTAAATTTATACCTCTCATAATCTGATCATTTCACCCACCTCTAAACATACATTGTCTCATACGCAAGTTTTGAGGGGGATATTTCATATTTAAACCATATAATTAATAAATCAAAATACCATAATCAATCATTAAAATAAAGAGTTGAAAAACGTAAAAAGAAAAAATTCACAGAGAGTTATAAGATCCCCCAAATTAGGACACTTAACATCTGGCAGACATGAATAAGAGAAGGTGCTTCAAAGAAGTTATAAAACTTGAGTAATATCTGAAGAGTGAAATCAAAATTAACACAATTTATAGAAGTATCCTTATTTTTCTGCTAAGTCAAAGTCCATTCTTTGACAAGACAAATATGAGTTCTTATTTTTAAGAACACAAACTCTGATAATATTCATCATGGAAAGAAAAGAGGACACAGATAACTAATTTCAGGAGTAGAAAAAATAGATGAAAATAGAATTAGAAGGTAGCAAAGGATTAATATAAGACTCTAATGGAAAACTTTTATATCATGGCATTCAGAAACTTAAATTAAATACAAAATGTATTTTATGAGTAAGTCAAAATTCATGTTTAAAAATTAAAAAATAATTGAACAACATTTGACTCAGTAGTAATAATCTACTCAGAATGTAAACTTGGCTCAGACACTTTTCTAGGATTATGCCTAAACCTTCAAGAGTCTCTTCTTTAAAATTTTTAATTTTTACCCCTTTAATTTTTACCCTAGTTTATTAGCAAGATAAACCAACTAACATTGTATGGATATTAAAATAAACAGTGAATAAATTTTGCTGGCTAATGATGCTGTTATTCTAAAGAAGACTTGGATTATGTTATTAGTTAATTCTTGTTCCTCAAATAATTTTACCAATTTATATGTTATTCATCAGTGAGGGCATCCAGTTACTACTTCACACCAGAAGTTCTTCCTGTTTTGGGGCACTCAAATTCTTCTTTCTTTCTCTCTCTCTCTCTGTTTTTTTCTTGTTTCCATTTTTGTTCTTCGATTCTTAATTCTTTGCAGAACTCTGAAATTTTTCTAATGTACCACCCTTAGAGTCCATTGTTCTTTCTTTTTTTTTCACTATTTTTGGTACTGAGGATTGAACCCATGGGTACTGAACCACTGAGACACATACCCAACCTTTTCATTTTTTATTTTGAAACAAATTCTCACTAAATTTCTTAGGACCTCGCTAAGTTGTTGAGAGTGGCTTTGAATTTGTGATCCTTCTGCCTCAGCTTCCCAAACTGTTGGACCATCTTGTATTTTACATATTCTCGGAAGCTTTTTGTTTATGTTTGTCTTTTAATAACTATGGGAATCCTGCCATTCAGTCCTTGGTCTTAGATCTTAATAAAATACTGATCAAAACTGAATTTACCTCCAAAGTTATTCTTTATTTTCTGTTTCCTCTCTTGATTGAATTGTCACTAGCCTCTCAATTATACCAGTAAAAACCATTATCCTCTATTACTTTTTCTCTGTCAGCTCTCAGATATCTTGAATTATGTAAAATTCTCTCTTCTCCATCTCCTTCCAACTTTGTGCTAATCTTAATTCTTACTTCCGTTGTCTTAATTTAGATCTTTTTTATCCTTTATTTCAAGAGTTGGAATGAGAGTCTCTATGACATTATTCACTCCTATATAAAATACATTTTATCTACTTTCACAATAGTCATTTTAATATGTTAACATGTTACTCAGTCTCTTACTTGAAACCCTGCATTTATACTATTTGTGTACCTACATGATGAATGATGAATCCCTTAACACTTACTCCAGGTCCAAGACCTGGATAAACTGGCAACTGCTTTGATGTATTTTTGAATGTGGTTTGTGAGAACATTATTAAGGAATTTTTCATGGGTTTAAGGGGGATATTGGTCTATAATTTTCTTTTGTTGTGTCATTGTTGGGTTTTGGTATCAGAGTTATGGTTGCTTCATAAAAAGTGTTTGGGAGAGTTCCTTCTTTTTTAATTTCTTGGAATAGCTTAATAAGAAAAGGTGTCAGCCCTTCTTCAAAGGTGTGGTAAAACTCAGCAGGAATCCATCAGGTCTTGGGATTTTCTTTTTGGAAAACTTTTAAGTGCTGTATGAATTTTGGTGCCTATTTTTGGACTGTTTAGGATTTCAATTTCACCCTGTGTCAATTTGGGGAAGTTGTATGTGTCTCAAAATTAGTCCACATCATCCAGATTATCTGATTTAGAGGAGTATAGTTTTTCAAAATATGTTCTGATAATCAGATTAATTTCAGTGAGGTCAGTGGTGAGCACTCCCTTTTTATTGGTGATTTTGTTGATTTATTTTGATTTTCTCCTTCTTTTAGTTAGATTAGCTATAGATCTGTCAATTTTATTTATTTTTTCAAAAAATAAGCTGTGTGTTTCTTCAATTATTTTTATTGGTTTTGTTGTTGTTGTTCTCAGTTTCATTTATTTCAGCTTTGATCTTAATTATTTACTGTCTTCTGCTGGCTTTGGGATTAGACTATTCTTCCTTTGTAGAGATTTGAGTTGGGGCATAAGCTTATTTGTTAGGGATCTATTCTGATTCTTAATGTGGACACAGAGTGCTATAAATTTTCCCCTTAAGAATGCTTTCATGCTGTCCCAGAGGTTTTGATATGTTGTGTCTTCATTCTCATTCTCTTCCAAGAATTTCCTAATTTCTGTTCTCATGTCTTCTTGGCTCCATTCAATCTCTTTTTACATGTGTGTCTTGTGCAATGGTTTTTGCTATTGATTATTAGGGCCTTGGCATCAGGTTTGATAAGATACATGGAATAATATCTGCTTTTTTATGTGTGCTGACATTTCCTTTGTGAACTAGAATATGATCTGTTTTGGAGAAGGATACATGTGCTGCTGAGAAGAAGGTATACTCAACCAACTTTGGGTGGAATATTCTGTAGATGTCTGTTAAGTCTGTTTGATTTCTGGTATTGTTTAGACTGGAGATCTCTTTATTATTTTTTTGCTTTGGTGATCTGTATATTAGTGATAGAGGAGTGTTACAGTTATCCCAGTACTATAGCGATGAGGTCCACAAGTGGTTTTTTGTATTGGAGCAATTTTTCCACATAGTTGGGGGTGTTGGTGTTTGGAGAGTATATATTTACTATGGCTGTATCTTCCTGTTGTATTGTTACTTTTACTAGGATGTTGTGGCCTTCTTTATCTATTCTTATTAATTTATGTGTGCAATCCACTTTGTTGGATATAAGAATTGTAACTCCACCCTGCTTTCTTGGGCCTTATGCCTGGTAGATTTTTTTCCATCCTTTTACCCTTAATCTGAGGGTGTCATTGGCTATAAGGTGGGTTTTCTGTAAGCACCATAATATTGTATATTGTTCTGTTTCTGGATATAATCTGCTAGTCTGTGTCTTTTGATTGGTCATTCACATCATTCACGTTCAGTTAGAATAGTTATGTGGTTGTGGTTCATAGTCGTTTTATTTTATTAGTAAGTTTTGTGCTGTCTTGGTTGTCCATTGATTTCATGTACCTTTATTGCATTTCCCCTGTTTGTGGGTTTTGAGGAATGTTTGCTTGTTCTTCTAACTGGAGTTTCTCTTTGGAGATTTTTTTTAATGCTGGTTTTCTGTTCTCGAATGCTGAAAATTTGTTCTTATCATGAAAAGTTCTTATCTCTCCCTCAGATTTGAAGCTGAGTTGTTCTGTGTGTAGTACTCTTGGCTGCATGTTGTGTTCATTCACACATTGAAAGATCTCCCATGATCTTGCTTCCAGAGTCTAAGCTGAAAAATCAGATGGGATTCTTACTGGTTTGCCTCTGAGTTTAATTTGGCATTTCTCCCTTGCCACTTTAAATATTCTTTCCTTGATTTCCCTATTGTAAATTTTGTATATGATGTGTTTATGACATATTATGATAAGAAAATTTCTCTTACGATCCACATTTGACTTGTACAAAGAGAGAAAAACACATGTGTGTGTGTGTATGTGTGTGTGTGTGTGTGTGTGTGTGGTGTTTGGCCACTGAAACTTTGGGGTTGACTGTTATCGTAGTGTAGCACAGCTTGTTTAGACTGATTCAAGTGCATTCACTATATCTCTTTATCAGTTAATAAAGAATTTATTTTTTCAGATAATATTTGTACTGATATTCAAAGGAAAGAAACAGAAGCACAGTTTTGGAATTTGAGAGACTTGGGGATATCGAGGATTGAACAGTTCCAGATTAGGTAAATTCTCTACTGCTTGTTAGTGAACAATGGCAGCAATAACAAATAAACAAATCAAAAGATAGCTAAGAAAATAGCCTCAACACTTGAAACCGGGAGGAAAGCCATGGAGATTTACTTCATTATTATGTATAGCAAATACATACTTCCATATGCTCACCTTTTCAAAAGGTGAAATGTGAAGCCATCTACTGGAAAAGGCTGTTGGTCATTTGCAATAACTTCCAATTTAGCCAGATACAGAACATTCAATTTTAAAAAGTTTTGAGTCCCTCTGCTTCTGTTCAAAATTCTGTGTGGTAGACAAAAACTTGATAAAATGCCCTTGAAATGCTGTGAAGGGGAAATAAAACTTTATTATCTCTCTCTAAAGTTAGTTAGGGAAGGTTCTTGGGGCTGTCCTAGGAATCTGGGAGGAAGGCTGAAGTTAATGAGCTGCTTGCATTGTGATGGACTTCTTGGAAAGAAGCTGTGCTTCTCCATAGTGGAGCCATCAGGAAAAAAGAATCCACACTGCAGCGGGAAGCCTCGTAATTAATAAGGGGCCCACAACAGAATGCTGTTTAATCTAACATGACTATTCCAAACTGTAGACAATAACAGCGTGAGTCTTCATTTACTAAGGCAATCTATCACTTTTCCTCCCAAGAAAATGAGAAAGTATCAATCTCTTTAGAAGCTCAAGTTTAAAACTGCTGCAGAACAAAATAAACTTCATAGAGACAAAAATAGTCTAAAAGATATGGGGAGAAATGTGAGTGAGAGAAATGCAGCAGACAGTAGAAATTCCATTTACCATCTGTGACTAAATATTCTAATGCCAAACTTTCACTCTCAGTGGTACCTTCAAGTGGTCTGTGGCTTATTATGTAAAGGCTTGGGAATTATAAATTCTCTCTAATGACTTGGTAATGGAGGTGAAGGATGACTTTAAATATTTCTTGAGGGAATATCCGATTAATCAGGAAAGTGAGTTTGCTGCCCTCACATTTGCATTCTGAGAATAAGAAGGAAAGAGCTGTAGTAAGTGGGGGCTCTTTTGCAACCTCCATTTAAGCATCCGTCTTTATTTCAGTCCTACTTTCTTTATTACAGTGCTATTTCTTTTTCCCACATACTTTCAAAGGATGTGAGTCCTGAGGACAGAATTTACTCCAAAAATAGGAAATCAAAGGAAATGGAAAATATGGTGTATGCATCCTCTTATTTTAAAAGAAAAGTTATTCTTAATCTATGGATAATAAAGAGACAAAGATATAAGCATACTAGATCACCTAGAGAAAATTCAATTTATTGAAAAGTATTTGCAACTACTCAAACAATCCAGCAGGAGACACACATTGGAAGATTTACAATATGAAGATGCTTTTTAGAAGCAAGGCCCGTGATTGTGTATTATATATTAGATAT
>PVKS010035526.1:0-19991 GCA_004027875.1 Aplodontia rufa | reverse complement strand
TAATACTATTTTTAGAGTTATAATG
The DNA here is from genome assembly GCA_004027875.1 of Aplodontia rufa. Taxonomy (NCBI): domain Eukaryota; kingdom Metazoa; phylum Chordata; class Mammalia; order Rodentia; family Aplodontiidae; genus Aplodontia; species Aplodontia rufa. The sequence goes on along the minus strand of PVKS010035526.1, from coordinate 19,966 downwards.
GGAAGGGGAAGGGAGGGATAAGGGAGGGTAATTGGGGGGAGGGCACTCCTGGGGATAATTGCAATGTCCAGAATATATACACATCTTATACACATTTTATATTGTTTTGTTAAAATCTTGTAAGGTTTCTCAAAAATTTAAAAAAAAAAGAAATAATGGATTACAGCTATAACCAAGAACATTCCAAAATACCTGGTACATGTTTAGGAGAATTTCATAAGTCATCATTCAAACAAGGATGCTTTTGTAAGTGAAAGAGGTACTCTTAGTAATTCCTATGGGAGGACAGGAATAAACTGCTGTCATCCAGGAAACACAAGACAGAAAGTGGCTCTGCACAATATGCATTCCACATGGACATGCTGATTTCAAAGTAACTTATAGCTTTTTTATTGAATGTTCAGCTATACATTATATGGTTTGGGAATCCATAACATATACTTCAATAAGGTAGAAAGGATTCCCACATGAACCATTGTGAGTGAAATAAATTTTTCAATAAGTACTTAGTTTCTAACTGAATGATATTGATGTGGTTTCCAAATTTTGCCAAGCATAAATAATACTAGCATGAAACATACTTGAGTTACGGAGCTTTTTAATTTTGTGGATGCACTATTAATCTAATGTGTGAATAGGAAGATGGGTGTGCTTTATGTAAATTGAAGGGCAGGGGCCAGGGAAGGCAGAAACAATCCATCTGAAACCATGCATGATGATTCCCGATTCAACAAACATTGTGAATGTCTCCTTATACAGCAAAAGAATCTTTGAAAATATGATTAAGTTAAGGACCTTGAGGATTATCTTTGATTATTGTGTGATGAAAAGGGAAGTAGGAGACTCAGATGGGAGCACAGAGGCAAGGCCAGTAAGGACATGGCAACTCTATGCTGCTGGTTTGAAGATGAAGCTAGGGCCACCCTTGCAAAACCTGCCCAGGGACGCCCATAACCTCCAGAAGCCAGCAAAGGCATGGAAACCCATTCTCCTTTATATTTAGAAGGAGCCATTCCTGCAGGCATCATTTGCTCTGTGAGACTGAATTTGGACTTCTCACATCTACAACAGTAAACCAAATCCACTTGGTTTTAAGTAGCTAAGTTTGTGATAGTGTCATAGTAGCAACTGGAAACAAATACAAAGCTGTATCTTAGCCACAGAGTTAGAGATGGGAGACAAGCCTCTCTGGATATAGTATTCACTTTGAGGAAATGGGTATATAAGATGAAAAGATAGGATGGAGGCAGCAGATGGATAGAGCTTTATAAAGCCACAGACTGTTGATTTAACCTCTGTTGTAAACTCAGGTAATGGCTTGCTGCTTTGTAAGACAGGGATAATTCAACTAGCCTCATGGAGTTTTCTAAATATTGCAATATCATGATAGTAAGAGCATGGAATTTGGGGCTGGAGTGGTGGCTCAGTTGTTATAGCACCTGCTTGGCATGCATGAAGACATGTGTTGGAACCCCAGCACCACATACACAACCAAGTGTCTGAGCAACAAGAGCCACATGAAAAAATAAATAAAACTGATTCTATCATCTATCTATCTATCTATCTATCTATCTATCATCTATCTATCTATCTCACTGTAACCCTCTCTTTAAAAACAGTAACAACAAAAAAGCTTGGATTTTGGAGCAATAGTGAACTTAGCTCAAGTCTTTTAGTTCAACTGCCCATTTCCAATTATGAGAATTTGACTATTACTAAATTATATAATGTTGTAACACCATTTCTAAAATGGAATTAGCATTTTTCCTACTTCATTGAGTAATTGGGAGGATAATGCAATATCAGTTACAAAACATACTATATAAATATATATACACTAAATTAGTTCCTAATATTCCAGGTCCTAATTCTTGGAAGAATTCATGAGTGAGTTTTTAATCATTTTTCATTCATTTGGGAACTATTTATTCAATTTCTATCCTAAAATAGACACTTTAACAGTGCTCAGACTACAGCAGACATAATAGACAAGTTCCTCTCCTTGAAGAGCATATATTCTGATTCTCTTCCCTTTGTTGTCAATGAGTCCAATTTTCAGTCTTTTCCAGTGTCAATAATGTGCTGATGTCACTGCTTCAGCTTAATTATGAGGATCTTCTAGGAGAACTTCCATTTGTGCTTTGGGATGGTGGTCTCACAGTTACAAGCTTGGTTTTGGGCTGCATAGTGTAGCTGGTCCCTGTTTATATGGCTTTCAGGCTCTACTTTGCCCCAGGTTCACAATATATTAGAAAAAATTAACCTCAAAATTTTTCTTTTTTTTGATGGAAGGCCAGAAATATATTTTCTGTTAGGTATATGATGCTTCCCTAAAGAACTGGATAGTTAACGTTTTTATTCCCCCCATGTGATAGTTGGGAAAGCACAAATATATTCATTTTCAACCCCCCTTGGACTGAAAAATGGTAGAGATTGGGCTGGGCTGAGGAAATCATATAATGAGAGCAGACTCAACTAGCAGGGGGTATAATGAATGCATGCCTGAAGTAAATGAATCATTATAAAATGTACACTGTATCTCCACAATGAATCTATTTTATTAAAATAATCTCTGGCATAATGTTGTCCTGTCTAGGCTTTCCCCTACTGTGAATCTATCCATGAGTCCCCCATCACAAATCTTTTCCCTGGAGGATAGAGCCATAATGAGAGTGAAGTATTTGATTATTTGCTTTTAATAACCAGGCCTCCCAAATCCTACTTAATGCAGCACAGGTTCTCTATAGAAGAACATAACAGAATTATTGGAGGAGCAATCAATATTGGCAATTAATCATAATCACAGCCAGTAATCATACCTGCAATTACCAAATGATTAATTAGAACAGCTCTTGAAATGCCAGTAGAATTTTAATATCATATTAGATTCAACCCAATAACCATAAACTTCTTCAATTACTTTTCAGCTTACCATTATTTATGTCGTATTTCTGTTATTAACTGCTATATTTATTTATTCATCGTTTTATTTGAACAGGCCAAACCATTTTACTCTCTTTTTTATGGTGGGAATATATTAAATATGTTTAAGTGATGGCATTAAATAAATCAAGTGTCATTGCCAAGCTAATATTTGCAAATTTGGGACATCTATTTGCATTGGTACTTTTTGGCCAAGAAGGATTATTTTGTTCAAAAAAATTAGGATAACAGAATATACTACATATTAAAAGTTGGATAATGCTGATACATTCGATTTACGTGTGCAACGTGTCACTAGGCTTTTTTTATTTAATGCTTGCAGAATTGGCAACCTTTGTTTGATAAATCTAAGGCCAAAAATAAACAGAAGCCCTTAACATGGATATCAATCATAACTTTCAAGAATCTATACCTTAAGGAAATTAGGAGAGACCTAATGCAAACAGGATAGGGGAATGTATTTAAGTAACAGCACATGTTCACTTGGTTATTTTAACAATGTTCATTACGTATAGCCAATACAAATAGCTACCGCTTAACTTATGCTTTCATTTAACAAATGACTTTTAAATACTTAGCACTTTAAATACTAGGCACTTTACGGGATGTAGAGGTGAATGAAACTTCTTTTCTTATGTTGAACTCAATTCCAATATGGGAGATTAAACATGAAGAAGTACCCAGAGTGTCTACTGTGCCCCTAAATAGGAAGAATAGAATTTGTAAAAAAAAAAAAAAAAAAAAAAAAAAAAAAAAAAAAAAAAAAAAAAAAAAAAAAAAAAAAAAAAAAAAAAAAAAAAAAAAAAAAAAAAAAAAAAAAGAAAGAAAAGAAAAGAAAGAAAGAAAAAGAAAAAGAAAAAAGCAGGAAAAAGAAAAAGAGCCATTTACCAAGATTTACTATATTTTCAGGGGTCTCTTGTTTATTCAAATTTATTTGCAAATGATAAGATAAAATTTTAATTGTATGCATTTTGAAATTGTTTTATGGAAAGATTAATTCTTCTCTTCCATATCTGTATGTTCAAATTCTTCTAAACTGTTATGACTTTGATCCTGAGTTCCAAGCACAGAAAATCTCATACCTGTTCCTGATAAAAATCAATACAATTAAATAATGCTTTCACCAGAGGTATAAAAACCAGGAACATCTAACCATATAACCTCAGCATATTAAATGAATAGCATTAAACCAAAGTGAAAATAAACAAATTTTGGGGTGAACATATTTTATTTTGCTATTGAGTCTGTGTTACTTAGACATATTTTGTGTGGCTGAAAATATCTGGATCTATACCATGTGTTTGTCCACATGCTGTATACATGTTCTCTGTGAGTTACCAGGGCCTCCTTACTGATCACTCCTTTTGTAGCCAGTCACACAGTACTTGACTTTGCAGAATACTGTTCTCACATCTTCAAAGAGGTTAATTCAGACTATGAAACAGGAGTTGTTGAAAGTAATAGACATTTATGAAATCTGTGTTATGGTGAAAATTTTGATTGCATTGTGCATTATGTGCATATTAATAGCAAATTATTCTAGCATGGATAATAGCATTTCACAAAGAACACCCAAGAAATAAGGGACTATTAGCTTTGTCTTCAAAAGCACTGTTTGCCTTTTAGGAAGTGAATTCTGAAATATGAAGACTATTGGCCCAGTACATCCTTAGATATCTTAGTATTGCCAACACACTCTGAGCTCTATCATTACAGCCTCCAGTCTGCTAAGCCATGCAAATTCCTACCTTCCCAAGAGCAGAGTACTAGGAGTTATACATTGTACAAGTGCTGCTGATTCAACAACCATTTCCCTCAGTACAATTCAAGGCAACGTCCGTTCAGTGAAACCATCACTCAAAAAAGAAAAGAAGAGGCTGTTTTTAAACATCATCCTTTTAACAGATGAGATGTCACTGTCTCCCAGCAAGTGAATACTTCAGTGGCAGAGTACTTTGATTTGCAACAGTTATAAAACAGCTATTCCTAGGGCAGAGTTAATTACAGGGGGTAAGCAGTTTGGAGGGACTAATTTACATTGCAACGCATTGGTTGGCATAAAAGAGACGAAGGCTGTCATAAGTAATTCTACATCACCTCTTTCAAATAGGTTGTTGAAAATTCACAGCAAGGCTTCCATTAAGATATTAACTGAAAACAAAGGGGAAGCAACAGTCTGGGTAGACCTTGGATGAATTGAGCAGGTCTATCCTTGTGACTATAACATGGATGTGTAAAACAGCTGGAAATAGGAGCTATGTATGTTGAGAAGGTTGGAGTGGCCATGCCAAGGGTTTCTAATACCAAGGGCTATGGGAATGATGGTGAATATTCCCTATATGTTGATGCTTTAGATTTAGAAAGTTTTAACATACGATAAGCTAGAACAATTCACAACCTCTATAGCAAAACACTTATCAACAATGATCATATAATGATGACAGTGTAGCAAGAATGGGAGTGGGGGTTAAACTTGCCCCAAAGAAACTGGGCATAGAGATTCTGTCATTTGAGCCTTCACAGACTGTTTACTTAGAGGGTCTTCCTTTTCCAGTAGAGAATGCATAATCCCTAAAGAGCAGAGGAGGGAGAGTTTTCCTGTTCTATTTGTATCCCCCCAAATTTCCCCCTGCTAAGCTAAAAAGGAAGGGTGTATTATAACTTCTCTTTTTCAATTAGTCCCCTTGGTACATAAAGTGATTTTATCATTTCTTATATGCTCTCAGAAGAAGAGGAAGAGGAAAAAGGAGGAGGAGCATGAGGAGAACTAAAAAGAGAAGGAAGAGGAAATTTGACCTTTTTCATCACCATGTGATCTCTTTCTCTTCTGTACTTGGTCCTCCTTGGCTCAACCCAAGTGTAAGCCAGAGGCCATGCAGTCCAAGTAGTATGGTCCTTAGGGATCAGTGCCACTATTCACACTGCCAGGGCACTGAAATAAAGCAGAGTAAGGTGAATAATGGGTTGCATCAGAGAGTAAAACGAAAACATACAGAAAATCCATCACACGAGGGAGTATTTATAAGTAATTAGATGTTTTCCAAATATTAGTTATTTTTATTATTGTTGATTGTATTATTATTACTGCAAGAGCACAAAGTGAAAAGTCTTAATAACAAATAACATTTTGTTTTCCAAACTTAAATTTTAAAAAAATGCCAGACTGCTTGCAAGTCCTTCATAAATTGATAGGTTAAAGTGCTGTTGACAGGGCTGGTACAGCTACCAGAAAGGAACATCCCAAATTTATTATATTTCTAAACTTTTGAAATAACCATTCAGCCTCCACCACATCCCACCTCCCTGCATTCTCTGTTTGGTTTTAATCATTCACAAATTGGGAATTTTCCAATATGTTGCTATCTAGTTGCCCTGCTATCATTCCTAAATTTCAAATGTGTTCCTGGAGAGTAAAGGAGAAAACGTTCATAATTGGCAGGTGAATTATACCACAGACAGTAGGATAGCTTGATTTGTTTTTAAGGAGCTGAGTTGTTGTACAATCATAAATTATTATAAAGTAAAAATATGATATGCATTTATCCAAATCCTGAATCACCCCATTGCCCATACACATGTCTCTTGATTCTTCTATATTTTCTCCATAACAACTATAAATATCAATATATATCTGAATTTTCCAGAAATAAATGATTGCATATGTATTATTTGGCTTCTTGAGGAAGTAAAGTATATATTACATTGTTGATTATCTCCCTAGATTACTCCCTATCCTCCCTTCATCCTGCCTCTCCCATCCACCCTCCCCCACTACCTGTTTATGGTTCCCCTAGATTATGCACCTCTATACCTTTGCTGCGTCTAATACATGAATATTACAACCTTTCACCCAAGCAGGGGTTTTGCTCTAGCCTCCACAAATGAGGGAAAATATTCGACCCTTGAGTCTCTTGAGTCTGGCTAACTTCACTCTGCATTATTTCTTCTATTGCCATACATTTACCTACAAAGGATGAAATATCATTGTTTTTAATAGTGAGTAGAACTCCATTCTGTGTGTGTGTGTGTGTGTGTGTGTGTATCACAGTTTTTGGATTCATTCATCCAGTGAGGGGCATGTGGGTTGGTTCTATAATTTATTCAGATACTGTAAATTGAGACACTTTGAACGCAGATTTTGCTGTATCATATAATGTACTGATTCTTATCACCTCTAGGATAATACCCTAAAGTGGGATATCTGGATCTTATGGCAAATCTGTCCCTAATTTTTTTGGAGGAGTCTCCACACTGCTTTCCAGAGCAGCTATACCAGTCTGCAATTTCACAGTATGCTAATGTTCTCATTTCCCTCCAAGACCTCAAGCATTTTTCTGGTAGAGTTTTTTGGATATTCCAATTATAGCATCATTTCATCAGCCAGAAGGGATACTTTGACTTCCTCTCTTCCTATGCTTATCCCGTTGATTTCCTACTCTTGCCTGATTGCCTGGATGGGCTCTTGAGTACTATAATGTAAACATAGTGAGAGTGGGTGGCCTTGACTTATTCCCAGGTTTGGTGGAAATGTTTTCAGCTTTTCTCTGTTTAGTGTTATACTAGCAGAGAGTTTGTCATATATGGCCTTTGTACAGTTAAGGTAAGTTCCTTGGATCCCTATTTTCTCTAGAGTTTTGAGCAGAAATGGTTTCGGGATTTTATCAAAAGACTTTTCTGAATCAATTGAGATGGACATATGGTTTTTGACCTTAATTCTGTTTAAGTGATGAATCACACTTATTGATTTGCATATGTTGAACCAGACTTGCATACCTGGAATGAAGCCAACATGATCGTGATGAATTATCTTCTTGATGTGGTTTGTAATAACCTTGTTAATGTTTTTTTTTGCATTGATGTTCATCAGGGATATTGGTCTGTAGTTTCCTTTTTTGAATGTGTCTTTGTTAGGTTTTGATATCAGAGATATGGTTGCTTCATAAAAAGTATTTGAGAGAGTTCCTTCATTTTTAATTTCTTAGAATAACTTAGTAAGGTGAGGTTTTAGCTCCTGCTTAAAGGTGTAGTAAAACTCAGTGGGGAAATCCATTTGGACATGGGCTTTTCTTCTTTGGAAGACTTTTAATTGTTATATGGAACTGAGTGCCTGCTATTGGGCTGTTTAAGCTTTCAATATCATCCTGCATTAGTTTGGGGACATTTTATATATATAAAAATATTTCCATGTTTTCTGGATTATCTAATTTAGTGGAGTATAGTATTTCTAAATACGCTTTAATAATTCATTGGATTTCCATGGTGGTCAGTGGTGATATCCTGCTTTTCATTGGTGATTTTGTTTATTTGCTTCATACCCTTGCTTCTTTTGGTGATATTGGCTAGGGGTCTGTCAATTTTATTTATTTTATATTTGTATATGTTTAAATTCTTGATTTCTGCTCTGATCTTGATTGTTTCCTGTCTTCTGCTGGCTTTGGGATTAGATTGTTCTTCTTTTTGTAGGGATTTGAGGTGCAGCATAAGTTTATTTATTCATGACCTCTCCTGATTTTTTTTCTGATTTTTTTTTTCTATGTAGGCTTTAAGTACTATAAATTTTCCCTTAAAGAATGCTGTCATGGACTGGAGCAGTTTCTCAGTAGTTACAGCATTTGCCTGACGTGCACAAGAATGTGGTTTGGAACCCCAGACCCACGTACACAATGAAGTGTCAAAGCAACAAAAGCCACATGAAAAACAAAATAAAATTGATTCTTTCTCTCTCTCCCTTAAAAAATAACAACAACAAAAACACAAAAACACAAAGCTTTCATGCTGTCCCAAACATTCTGATATGTTATGTCTTCCTTCTTGTTTGCTTCAAAGAATTTTTTTAATTTCTGCTCTGATGTCTTCTTGGATCCATTCTTCATTTAATAGGGTATTATTCATATACATATTCATGTATATGTGTGTTTTCTATGTAATGTTTGCTGTTAATTGCTAGGATCATGGTGTGATAGTCCAATGGGATGCATGGAATAATATTTCCTTTTATATATTTTCTGATATTTCCTTTGTGAAATAAAATATGATTTATTTTGGAGAAGGGTCTATGCACTGCTGAGAAGAATGTATATTTAGCCAATTTGGAGTGGGAAATTCTAAAGATGCATGTTAGGTCCATTTGATTTATGGAATTGTTCAGGTTGGAGGTCTTTTTATTGTTTTATTGCTTTGACGATCTGTCTAATCTTTATAAAAGAGTATTATTCTGCCGAGGTCCACAAGAGGTTTTATGTCATGGAATAATTTATCCATGTAGCATTATGTTTGGAGAATAAATATTTACTATGGTTATATCTTTCTGTTGTATTGTTCCTTTTTTTAAAGAGAGAGTGGGACAGTGAGAAAGAGAGAAAGAGATAAGCAATTTTTATTTATTTATGATTTCATGTGACTCTCATTCCTCTGACACTTTGTTGTGTACATGGTGATGGGGTTTGAACTCAGGTACTTGTGCATGTAAGGCAAGTGCTGAGACCACCAAGCCACCACTCCAACACCTGTATTGTTCCTTTTACTAGGATGTAGTGGCCTTCTTTATCTCTTCTAATTAGTTTATGTTTGAAATCCTCTTTGTCAGATATAAGAAATGCAACACCAACTTGCTTTCTTGGGCCATGCATATGGTAGATTTTTTTCCATCCTTTCACCCTCAATCTGTTCGGGTCATTAGTTGTAAGGTGGGTCTCCTGTAAGCAGCATATTGTAGGAGTTTGTTTTTAGATTCATCCCACTGATCTGTATGTTTTGATTGGTGCATTGAGATCATTTACACTCAGTGATGGGATGGTTTTGTGGTTTTGTCATCATGTTTTATTGCTAAGTTCTATGCTGTCTTGGTTGTCTATTGGTAGCATTTACTTTTATTGAATTTCCTCTTTTTGTGTTTTTTGAGGATTGGTTGCTTATTTTTCCACCTGGATTTTATCTTTGAGGATTCTTTGTAATGCTGACGTTTTGTTCATGAATATTACAAGTTTGATTTTATTATAAAATGTTCTAATTTCTCCATCAAATTTAAAGCTGAGTTGTGCTGGGTAAAGTATTCTTGGCTGCACTTGTGGTCATTCAAATGTTGAAAAATTTCCTTCCAGGATCTTCTTGCTTATAAGAGTCAAAGCCAAGAAGTCAGACATGATCCTTATTTCTTTGCCTCTGTAGGTGAGTTGGTGTTTCCCTCTTAAGGCTTTTAATATTCTTTCCTTGATTTCCTTGTTATAAATTTTGAATATGTGTGCCTTAGTGATCCTTTCCTTTGCTTAGGCCTATTGTATATCCTGTACACTTCCCGATGAGCACATTTGACTCTGTTCTGACACAAGAAATTTTTTCTTTAAGCATTTCTTTGAGAATGTTATTTATATCATTCATTTGATTTTCAATTCCCTCCTGTATCCCAGTTACTCTTATATTGTTTGTTCTCATTTCATCCCAGACCTTTTGAAAATTCTGCTCATGTTCTGTGAGATTTTTCTCTTTTTGTCACCTGTGCACTAAAGCTTACTCAGCCTATGCTCATTGTTGGAAGTCCTTTCATCAAAAGCTGATGTTCTGATTTCTACAGAAGTTAGTCTATTATTAAATTCTTCCATTATTCTTCTGATGTCATTGACTGTAGAATTTAGCTTTATTACTTCCTTTTTCAGTATATCTATTCTTTGATAATAGTCTTTCATCTCTTGAGTTTTCTCACTTAGTGTATTCACTAAATCTCCTTTTAATTATTAATTATTCCTTTTAATAATCAGATCATTGATACTTTGTTCTAGGTTTTCATCCCACTCCTTGTCCATGAGCTCCTTGGTAGAGGAGTTGTGGGTTTGAGATGAACCTTTTCTAGTTTGATTTCTCCTCTTTGAAATCTTCTCCTGGATCTTTAAATTGAGGTTCCCTGTGTGTTAGCAAGGCAAGTCTCTGGTTGTGTCTTCCTTGCAGGTCAAAGGTTTGGGTTTGGAACTTTGGGTCTGCACAATGGCTGGGTGGTGTCTGGGCACAGGGTACTTGGGGTGTCCTGCACACTTGCCAGGTCTGGGACTGGAGTCCTGGGCAAACTTGGTGGCAGGGTAGGGTCTGAGCACAGGGTCCTGAGGTTGTCCTGCATGCTTACTGGGCACGGGCAGAGTCATGTGCATGCTAAGTGGTGGGGCATGTTCCAGGCAAAGGGCCAGAGTGCTTGGGGTGTCCTAAACACCTGCTGGGGCAAGTTGCTGGGCACATTTGGCTGCAGGACAGAGTCAGGACTTTGGGTCTTCAGAGGTGTTCCGCATACCTAACAAGCCATGGTCAGAGTCCTAGGCACACTGCAGGATGGGGTTGGGTCCAGGCACAGGACATTCAGGGTGTCCCATGCACCTGCTGGGGCCGGGGCAGAGTCAATAGGTTGCTTTTAAAATGATGCTTGGATCCTTTCCTCATTTTGACAGTCTATTGGAGCAAAAGTAGACCAATATTGGGCACTGGTCTTTCATGAAACCAGATCTCTCGCTTCCATTATATTCTTCCATTCTGACACTCTGCCACTAACCTTTGTCTCTGATCCCTTTCTGCTTTCCTCTCATGATGCATCAAATATTGAAAATGTATAGCAGATTGGGTTGAGGCTCAAAATCAGGCTTCTTCCCTTTGGTTTGTCCTGCTGTCTTCTAACAGCAAATATTGTTGGATCCATAGAGAAATGTGTATCAGTTCTGATGAAACACGAGGTGATATAGCAGAGGCACTGCTATCACCCAATGGGATCATCATTTGAGTTTGTGAGGTTGGTTATGTCCACATGGATACATTTTTTACCAAAGAAAAATTCTAATAAGTTATCCGTGTGTGTGTGTGCGTGTGTGTGTGTGTGTGTGCATGTGTGTGTGTGTGCGCGCGCGGGCATGCACACCTATGTAGACTGTATTATTTGGAATTGACTAAAGTGTTGTGACAAATAAATTTAAATCCAAAGGCTCAAGAGCACCCAAGACTATTTCTCTTTCACTTTAGAGTCTAGTAAGGTTTCAAGCCAGTGGGCACCAAGACAGAAAGTTAGAGATCCACAAGTAGTTACTTTGTGTTTTATTTGAAAACAGATGATGGTATTCTGCCCTTACCTGCTCTTGGTATCCAAGGAGTCTATGGCTACCATCATTAGCATCCCACAAAGATTGATCACATAGGAGGATGTGCAGATTTAGTGGATGAGGCTAGAAGTGAAAATATACCCTTCATCTCAGTCCTGCTGAAAAGCATTTCATTACACAGTCACACCTCATGCAAAGGATGCTTGGAAAGGTTGAATAGATGGCCTGTTTCACTCAACACCTATGTAAAAATTGTCGATTGATTTAATGTTAAAGACTTATCCATTTTGGTGAAGACATGGGACAAATAAGTCTAGAAAAGACTATGGAAGTTCTGTCTGTTTGTGTTTCATTGTGTATACTTTCTCTTCTCCTTTCTCTCTTCTCCCACTTCCTCCCTTTATATGTGCCATGCTTACAAGCCTGTGTTCATTCAAAGAGAATTTTTCTGAGCTCATGGGATTATGTTATACTTCTCTTTAAATCGAGTGGTATCCTGGTGAATGCTTAACAGCTGGATCCTAAAGAAAAGTCTGGGAGCCATCCAGATTTGTAGCCTCTGCCAATGATGCATGAATAATCCCACAATGTCCCATCTTGGGCTACCTACCAACTTAAAACCACTGAAACACAGTTGGAAAGAAATATTTGATCTAATAGACAGATTCAGAGGTAAAAAACTTCAAATGAATAAAATAATTAGAATATGAAGAACTTTGAGTATTTACTACATTTTTAGTAATAACATTTATATGATCTTAAAATTTAATAATTGTTGTTTAGCAACCAGCTCACACAATCCTGAAAATTTAATAATCAGCTCTTGTGTATAAATACAGGTTAAGTCCAGCACAATACTTCCTTTACTTTACACTATTAATTTCTAGTCATATTTTCTCATTGCCAATTGTCTCCCCAGGCATGCTTTTTCCAAAAGCAGTGTTCCCTAATCTCTGTGGTCAAATTTAACAACTCCTAACCCACAGATTTTTTTCTCTAAATTAAGAATTCTAGTTCTTTTTTATTATAAATCTAATTATCACATGAAAATCATTCCAGCAACCTAATTCTAGAAATTGCAATTAAATCTAAAGGTTGACAGTCATGTCACAAATGCCATGTCAAAATAACCACTGCCTGCTTTCTCAGGTAACCATGTCAGTTACTGGCAAAAAGCCATCAGCAGCTGGGAAATTTCTCATATTTATTTCTAGTGCAGGAAATGGGTATCAATGTTGATTTTTGCATCATTGCTATGAAATCCATGGTCTAGATTATAAATCCTAGGGTTGTGATAGAATGGAAGTAGGAGTGAGAAAATTCTTCCAGCTCAAAGTCAGCTCTTATAAACAAACTGTGGGAAGAAACAAATAAACAAAAAAGGATGAAAGCAGAGCCCTAGCTAAAAATTTTTGCTGTGTTTGTTGATTTTCTTTGTAGCCCATTACACACAAATGCACACTTGTGCATGCATAGGCATGCACGCTTGCATGTGCACACACAGAAGCGTGCACGCGCATGTACACACACACACACACACACCTGGTCAAACAAAATACCAAACCGTTTGACCAAACACTTTCTGGAAAGAAAGAAGATTTTTAAGAAGATTTCTTTCTACTTTGGGGAGCAGTGCAGCATGATAGTAGCCTCCCCACCTATTTTACTTAATGTAAGGATTAGCAGTCAATGTGTGCTGTGCCTAGGAAATGATGTATCCAGAAAGAGGATACATGGGTAGCATTGTTCTTAACTATGCATATCATTTAGGAGAAACAAATCTCCTGTTGTCATGAGATTTATTGGACCTGCATTATGAAGAGTACACATTCCTGATACCAATGATATTGGACTTGATGTATAGACTAACTTTGGCAAATGGGATGTGATTAGATGTGACATGGGCATGACTAAGTGCAAGCTTTAAATCACTAAAGATTTAGGAGTAAGACATCTTGCTCTGTCCCTCAGCCACACTCATACATACACACACAAAACATTTCCTAACTTTAGGGTGCTTCTTCAACCCAAGACTTGGAATAAAGACAACTTATGAAGCAGAAAACTTCAGCTGCCTTCAGCAACTACCATGTGGCAAGAGTAACAAATAAACTATTATTTTTGCAAGCCCGTGAAGTTTTCAAATTATTACCACTGCATAACTGAACAAAATCTAATATAATCATACTTAAAATATTTAACAGTCTTTAAATAACTCTTTGAAACATTTTAAATTAGTTCCTTCTGGAGTATTACTAAATCCTCAAACCATTTCTTTCCCTTCTGTCGCTCTATGACTTTTAATCTATTCTTAGCAATATTGGACTTCTTCCACATTTATGGTTTCTGTCTCTAGAACCAAGAAGATGTACCCCCAGAGCATTTTATAAATCTTATCCATATCTCTGAATCCTATCATTAATCATTCTATTTCTCCTCCTGTTAAAGGGCTACAGATTCTACTGGAGAAAGACACAGGCTTTATTATATAACTACCAAATCACAGGTTATTTGTGTTTAAATAAACAAGACTGGTAGAAGTCTTTTACATTCTCTTAATATCTTTCTACCAGAAAGTCACAATTATTCCCAGCTTTTCAAAATTTATCACTTCAACTGAGTGCCTTCTGAACATCTGCTTTCTACCTCTGTAGTTCAGTTCACTATTTCTTTAGGTAATCTTCAAACTCTATTCATCTCAGAAAAAAAAGTAACTGTTAAAGTTACCTTTTAATCTGTTATTTTGCATAGTTTTTTAAATGCTTAGACTTAAGGTTATGAGAGTTCCACTAACTGTATTAGTCAGTTTATGAAAACAGACATCAACACTCCTTCAGAAGTTCCCTTCCCCATTTTGGTCTTTTTCCTTTATATACTATTTCTCCACTCTCCTATAACTATTTATTATAATGTGTTTAACATGTATCTTTTAAAAATATTAACTGTTATTTCATATGTGTGTTTTATGTGCATAAACATGTAAATTTCATGTTTTAAATATATATCCATGTTGATTAATGAACATTTGATTTATTTTCCATGACTCCTGCATAGCATCCCATGATTGATAGTTCTATTATTGATTCTGATTAGTTCTTTTCATACATATAGAACAAATCTCTGTGTAAACAGAGTTCTAAATGCAAAGGTGGAGCAACTCCATATATAAAAACTTCAGCTCATAACAGAATTTAGCTCCAAACTCCTGAAGCTCAAAACTCCAATATGTAAATCACATCAAAGCAAAGTGAGCATGGAATAGTGGTCACTCTTTCATTCTCTGTCCTTCATTGATCAATCATGGTATTTATGTTTGGTGGAAAATTCAATTCCAAAGAACAGATATAAAAATATGCCAGCTGGAAACATAGTGCACCTCAAGGAAAAAAAAATATTGAAAGAATCCTAATCCCTAACTTCAACTATCACTTGAGAGAAAGGAATTAACATATATTTTAAGTGTAAAATGAATAAACAAATACTATCTTGAAGTTTTTACACATCTCCCATCAAATACTGATTGTACAGTGGCTTCAGTACAAATCCCCTTCCTATGACATATGACAGCTTCTCAGAAATCTAAAGTTCACACTGCTGACTTGATGCATAACAGCAGTATTATATGTTTTCCTCACTTTGCCCTTCAGAATATTTCATATACTTCGTGTTTGTTTTTAGCATGTTCATGGGCACAAATGACAGGCACACATAATAGAGACCAGGCAGCAGGTTATTCATTCATATATCTGCAGTTGATCGACAAGCATCTTTAAGATAAAGAGGCAAGACAGGAGTGCCTTGCGATGGGTCAGATTACATCCCCAAGTATTCATCTGTTGAGGGACTAGCTCCCAATACCTCAGAATATAACCATATTTGAAAATATGGTCTTCAAAGGGATGAACAAGTTAAAATGATGCTCTTAGCATGGGTCATAATCCAACCTGACTGTTGTCCTTATATGAATTGAAAATTTGAGTATGCAGAAAGAGTTCAGGGATGAGAACACACGGAGGGAAAACCAGGTTCAACATATCAAGACAGAAGTCATTTTTATGTCAGGGAGTTCTGCCTCAGAAGCTAGGACTCTGCCAACAGTTGAGTGTAGACTTATAACCTCCAGAGCTGTGAGAGTAAATTTCTTCTGTTTTAGCCACACTGTATTCAGTATCTTGTTATGCAACTCCTAGCAAATTGATACAAATAGACAAATCTACTAAACACCCAAATTATCCTGTAAGATGTTATGCTGAGCTCAGGAGAATTGCCTTTGATAGGTGACCCTGTTGTAGAGTTCAGCAAAACTTTGTACATGTTATAAATTTACAGTGTTAATTAATCTATCTGTTTATTCTTTTGTAATAGTTGTACACAAACTCTTTGAACTCTGCTCATTTTTTCCTAAGTAATGTCACCTGAAGGAACTTAGATGTAATTCTTTGGACAAAATATGATCAAATGGGTTTAAGATAATATAAGGACATATGAACAATATAGGCTGGGTTAGATAAAAGGGCTATGGGAGTCCAGAAGAATTCATGTGCACACAATTTATTTAAATATCAATTTGATTTATTATCAGTTATATCAGGTCAGGCACTAAGCCGGTCTCTTTATATTCATAAACTCATTTAACAATACTAAATTCTGGAATCTGGAGATTTATATCTTCAATTCTCAAAGAAACTGATACTCAGAGATTAGGAAATTGCCCTATACCTCATATCCAGTAAGTGGCAATAGGCTGTGAATTGAGGTTAATTGGGCAATAGAGCCTATGTATTTAAATGCTGCACTATCGCTAGACTTGGTCTCCTAATATTTTAAATAGTCAAAGGAAAATTTTCAATCTTCCATACATTCCTCAGTACCTGTGTGTGAAAATGAAAGACATGTATTACTTGTGTAGTTCACCTTGGCACTATTACGAGTATTCATTCCTATATAATATATCATCATTAAATGATGCTAAGAGCAGGAAAAGTTATTCCAGTTCTTGTTCAAATATCTTGTTTTTAGTTGTAGAACCTGTGCACCAAGAAACGTGCTTGAGCTATTCAGTTGTATGAAGCAGGAAAGTCTAAGATAGTGCTACGCCAAGTGCCCGTCTGAGATTTCCTCCTGTTTTTTAATGATACAAGCAGTTTGCTACAGAATGTTAAAGGGAAAACTACTGATCACCTTTTCCTTTGTTGAGAAAATTTTGCTATGCAAATTATCAGTAGGACTCTAACAATCTTCTTATGGGCTAGGTTTATTTACATTTGAAGCAAAATTTTTATCTCCTTGCAGAGAATTACAAACACTGTCAAAAAGAAAACACTATAGGACTGGAACCTTTAGTCCTAAACTTGCCTTCTCTGGTGCACTAGATAAAGATATAGAAAGATCTCAGTTCAAATAATGGTATTTTACCTTAATACATAAATATAAAAAGTAATTACACATTTTAAACATTTTTTCATTGCTACGATGAAAAAAACTAACATCTGCTTGTCAGATAAGAATGCCTAGAACTCACCCAAAATTTGAATGTCTTTGAGTTTCAAACTACCAAAATGGTTAGTCTTTATTGAATACCAAGGGTGTTCAAGAAAGACCCTGAAGAAGTGTTACACTTTAGTGGTAAAAGCTATGTTTTCCATAAAGCAAGCACTTGATTAGAACTGTCTTTACAACTTAAAAATAATTTTTGAAAGGATGGAGTCAATTTGTAAGCAAATTCACTGCCTCATAGAATAAAGTCCAAAACTCTTTAAAATAATACAGTGAGGGCTGGAGTATTGGCTTGGAGGTTACCGTGCTTGCCTAGCATGCACCTGTACACGGGGCTCAAACCCCAGCACCCACATACTCAACTAAGTATCAGAGCAATGAAAGCCATGTGAAAAACTCAATAAAAATTGTTTCTCTCTCTCTCTCTTACTGTCCCTGTCTCTTTAAAAAAAATACAATGAAATTGAACATCCAAGGATGTTTTATCCCTTCAATAAGCATCATTAAACATTCCAAGAGGCAGGAAAATGTGATGAATATCCAGAAGTAACGTTAGTGAATGAACCTATATCCAGAAATGCTTGAGTAGGCAGTTTGGGATATTTAAAAAGCTAAATTATATGCACAATAATTAAGAAGACAACATGATAAACGTGAGATAATTAAAGAAAAATTCTAGAAAGTAAAAACCACTGAAATGAAAAATCCCTGGATGAGGTTAATCTCAAATTTCAGATTGCAGAAGAATAGATGGGCAAAACTGAAAACACATAAACCATAAGAAGCAAAACACTGAGAGAAAAGGAAGGCTAAGAAACATGAATAGGACAGCAGAAAAAGTAAAACGTCAAATGGTTTGGCAAAGTCCCAGAAGGAAAGGAGCTATGAAGTGAATTGATAATATATTTGAATTTCTAGTCATCAAAATTCCCCAAACTTAATGACTAGTTTAATCCTAAAGAATGAAAACCTTAGAAAAGCCCTAAATACCTGAGCACACACAGAAAAAAACAAAAAATGTATATTAAAATGCCCCAAAAGCACCAATAAGGAAAAAATTGAACAGTATCTACGGAATAAAATATGGGATATTGTAGAACTTTCCACAAATTTGTAAAAAGTATCATGATAATAAAAATGCTGAACATTTACATGTCCATGTGATGGACTATTATTTAAATACAGGTATCAACTTTTTAATTATCAATATAATTAGTCTTACCTGTACAGATAAGAAAATTGATGAAAGAGGTTAATTATTAAATAGCATATTGCAAATAAAGTACTATTATATATTACTCATATAGAAAAAATAAACAATATAATCATTATTTTCAATTGTCCACCTCTATTACCTGAAAAATTCATCATTTTTCCCCTCTAGATCTGTTTTCTTTTGGGTACTGTTAAACCAATTTATTATAGCTGAAAAAGAAAGAGAAAATAGTATAAGACTCCATTCATGTTTTATTTATTTTAGTGGCAAGAGGTAAAACTTTATCTCAAAAAAAAAAAAAAACTAGAACCTGAAAGCCATCTGAAACTCGGCCTTTCCTTGAACATCTGCTCCCAACTCTCCTGTCTCTGTGGAATTACTTCCTTGTTTTCTTATCAACACAGTGGAAACTACTTATGCATATCTTCTGAGTTTATATGTTACATTTCTGGGACATGCAGAAGCAGCTTTTTAATTCTAGTTACAATTTCCAATGAAGAATAATTGATTGGACCACCTTGGGTGAGGTGTTTTGTGAGTTAGATATGTGGATAAGGTGTTTGGGCTTACTGTACTTCAGATGTATAAAGGGGAAGGATTTTAAAGGATTCATAAACGACTTTTAGACTGTTATTCCAAAAGATACTCCCAGATGATAGTAACAAAATTGCACAGTTAACACAAGTTCTTAAAAAGGGCTAGTTCTACATGTGGTCTTGGAGTCTAGTAGGTAAGACACTTTCCTGAAACTTCTAATAATTAGCTCTAGACTCAGAATATATATCACTAATCTCATATGCAGTCATTACAACTCAATCATTTACTGTGAATTTTTCCAGAAAATAATAATATTGAATACTATGTCCTCATGGCATAATTATGTCCCCATGTACTCATTTACACTGGTCAGAACATACATCTCTGTTTAAGATTTTGAATTAGTGCCACAACATTTAGTTTGGTTGCATACACTTGAAGTTCCACCCTCTGTGACGGAAGACATTCACAAGCTGCAAGCTACTTTAAAGCAGAGTTTCCAAAAATATGCTTTACAAAACATTAATCTCTGTAGATGGATTCTGTAATAAAAATACATGAGGGAATAACTAGATATGGTACACCTCCCTCCTAGAAAAACACAGAACATGTTACTTATATAAAAACCTCTCAGAAAACCCCTGGAAGTATCCATATTATGATTGGAATATTACACAGCAATTAGAAACAATGATATTGCAGCCTT
>PVKS010035525.1:0-21121 GCA_004027875.1 Aplodontia rufa | reverse complement strand
TCCAGACTCATGGTGCCCTAGGAAGGAAACGGGAGGCCGTCTCAGTCCTCCAGACTCATGGTGCCCTAGGAAGGAAACGGGAGGCCGTCTCAGTCCTCCAGACTCATGGTGCCCTAGGAAGGAAACGGGAGGCCGTCTCAGTCCCCCAGACTCATGGTGCCCTGGGAGCAGCCCTTGCCTTTGTCTCTAGGCTGGGCTTCTAGTGGGACCTGCGGGGAAGCGGAACCTGGTGGGTGGACTTGGTCTCCCACTCTGGGCAACTTGTGGCTCCTCCACGGCTGCTTGTGGCCTGGGTACTGCAGCCACCGAGGAGGCCTGAGGGGCTGCCATCTGCTCTGGCCCTGCAGGGGCTGCCCCCGGAAGCCTTTGCGTTGCGTCTCGTGTGAGGTAACCCACTTGCAGCAGCCTCTCCTATCGGCCCCTTCTCCTGCACATCTGTGGACCTGTTCCTACCTCACGGGCTGTGCAGGTGACACTGGCTTTGAGCCACCCCTGGCACTTACTAGCACTCCCTGCTGGGGCTCTGGAGAACAGTGCTTCACTTCCACCCAGAGGCCTGCACACGACAGGGACCTGGCAAGCTTACCCACTGCTACCCGTGGCTGCTGCTCCCCACACTTCAGGGAGACGTGGCAGGGCCCGCTTAGGGAAAGAGCATGGCGTGGACGGGACATGGCCTTGTGCACTGGGCCCCGGCTCTCATCCTGGGGCTTCCATCCCCACGTTCTTTCTAAAGCAAAGCTCCACCGGGTGATTTTTACATCCAGGTTTATCACAGTGGTACAACGTAGAGTAAAAGAAGTACCCACTTCACCAACTAAATCTGAAGTGCAATTCGCACGGGGTTTTGGTAATTGAAGATACTTTTTTTTTTTTTTTGTAAGAGAGAGGGACAGTGAGAGAGAGAAAGAGAATCAATTTTTTAGTTTTTCAAGTGGCTTTCATTGCACTGAAACTTTGTTGCGTACATGGTGCTGGGGTTCAAACTCACGTACTCACACATGCCAGGCAAGCGCCATAACTGCTGAGCCACTGCTCCGGACCCAACTAAAGACACTTTTGAAAGACAGCTATGACTATTGGGTCAAAGCTTGCTAACTCTGAATTTTTGTCAGTGAGTGGAGGAGCTGAAGAATGTTTCCAAACAGTTGCATACTGGTTAGGGAAAAAGCCCTTGAGTAAGAATCTAGTAAGGGCCTCAGATGCCTGCTGTGTGACCTTGAGCAATCTGCTTGCCCACTCTGAGTCTACCTCTTTAACTTTAAAGTGAGGATGTTAGACTGGGTGGTCTGTGAGAACTCTTCTGGGGTTAATCATCTATCACGTTCTATCTCTGTGGTTTTATGATTTACCAGAAATTGCCAGGTGTGGAGGCTTGAGGCGGTTTCCATTCTGCTCCTGAATTAGCAGCTCACATTGTTCAGGTCTCATCATTCGAGTCCGTCTGTTTCATAACACTGCAGGTTTACAGCCCCAGTGTCAAAACAGCTGCATTCCCTACACTGCAAATGTGGGGTCCCAGCTTGTTTTTAGTAAGTCAGGACCAACACAGCAGGACTCTTCCACACGCTCCTCCCAGCAGGCCTGAGCTGAGGACGCCGCTCACGGAAGCCCAGGTTGTAACATCCCCCAGACCCCAAACAGGGGCTCTCAAGCTCCACTGGAGTCATTTTCCGCTGGCCCACGGTAAAGAGCGATGCTCGGGTCGTTCATTTAGAGTCAGGGTTGCCAACTCTGCTTCGTGGGCTGTTGCTAATATACAGCCTTTGCCTTCTTTTATCAAGGTGACAAGTTCTGCAGAATGACTTTTCGATGTAGCCAAGGGAAGTCTTAACTTTTACGTTTTCCCAAAGCCTGTGCACTCCAAGCTGCTGTTACGGCGCTGATTGCAGGGCTCCATTCTGGTTTATAAGTAGGCAAAAGCAGCATAGGGAGGAAACCTGAGTAACGCTAATGTCAACAAAAAGAAAGGAAAAAAACCGCAAGGACTGAGGTTTCTCCTTATCTGGAATCAGGGCTGGTTCCAGAGCAGTTTCCTCTTTTGATCCTGCGTCTGCAGCGGTGTCAGCAATCTTGAGCTTATTTACGCTCCTGCTATGATCTCACCGAGCGTGGAAGCCTGGTACCAGGCTCCGGGGTGAAGGTCAGTCAGAGGAACATGGGAGGGAACTGCAGACCCCAGCCTCCTCAGCCTGAGTAGCAGAAGCAGGAATAGGCAGCTTGGCAGCCCTGCGAGGGAGAACACGGGCTTTTCAGCAGGCACGCGCTCTTCGTAGGCCTTCACCCCTGGGCTGGTAGAACCTGGGAAGAGGCGGCTGAGGTCAAAGGCAGGGCAAGCCAGAAAGACTGCAGTGTCAAGGCGTCTTCAGGCCCCACAGCCAGAGAGGCTGCCCCCTTCCTGAGTTTCTAACTCTTAGATTCCATGCCTAGTGGAACTCAATTGGCTCCGCTAAACATTGCTCATGGAAGTTTCTGAAACAACCGAGCTTTTATCTAAGCTTAAAGATCCAGTAATTAAGGGCTAGAGCGGCGGCTCAGTGGTTATGGTGGTTGCTTGGCATGTGCAAGGACAGGTGTTTGAACCCTAGCGGTACACAGTGAAGTCTCAGAGCAAGAGAAGCTGAAAAACTAAATAAAATTGATTCTCTCTTTCTCACTGTCCCGCTCTCTCTCTCTCTCTTTTTTTTAAAGAAAGAGGGGACAGTGAGAGAGAGAGAGAAAGAGAGAAGCAATTCCATTTAGTTTTTCATGTGACTTTCATCCCTCGAACACTTGGTTGTGTCCGTGGTGCTGGGGCCTGAACCCACGCACTCGCGCATGCCAGGCAAGCGCCGCAACTGCTGAGCCACAGCTCCAGCCCCTGTCCCTCTCTCTTAAAAAAAAAAAAAAAAAAAGATCCAGTAATTAATACAGCAGAAACAACACCCTAGACGGGCTTTGGTTAGTCGCATCTGTCTTTTATCCATGGAAAATAACGGAGAGATATTTGTTTGGGTTTCCAAATTTCCCTTGCTCTGTTGAAACAACATTGCAGCCAAAAGTCTCTACTGCAAGTCTCCCTGTGACCAGCCCGAACGAGGATCAATCGCAGCGCAACGCCAGACACATGGGGAAACGAAGCATCGGGCCAGCTTTCGGCTTTGCCCTCCAGGAGTTTAACTACAGAGACATCAACAGCTCCGCGGGGGTAGCACAGTGCTGGCCATGCAAGTAACACCTTGCAGGGGCTGGATCTGAAGTGAATGCGCTGGAAATGCTGGCTCCACAAGAGGGGACCATGGGGTGCACTCACCCCAAACTTCTCCATGGCCTCTGAGCCAGTGACGGAGCAGCTCCTGAGGTCGCAGCGGATGCTGCGCAAAGGACGTCTGCCCACTAAGTGCCCATGCTTTGCCCAGGACCGTGGGAGCTCCAGGTGTCCCTGCTGGGTGATCTCGGTCTGTGACTCGGGGTCAGAATTCAGGTCATTCTCTCCTGTTTCCTTCTGCACAGCCCATCCCACACACAAGTTGTTGAATGTCAGTTCTTTCTTCCTTCGGGAAGACTCCTCTCCTCCCGTTGCCTTCCAGTTGAAGGTTACAGTGAATCACCTAACACATGCTTATTGACCAGTTCGCTAAGGAGAAGCTCAAACGCACTTATGGGTCCTGGACTCCTTCTGCATCCCCTAAGGAAGCCAACGAGAACCAGTCTCAGAAGGTTCAAAACAGAAAAATTGTGCCAGAAGCAGAGCAAGAGACTTCTTAGGACTACAAAGTAACCCTGAACCATATTATTCCGTTTGCTCTGTCTATAAGCACTGTGACACATTTAACCCACAACCTGAGTCCTCCGTGGCACATGGTGAAATGAGACTCAGGCCCTGTGGGGAGGAGATGGCACCGCGAGCATGGGGGCTGGTCCCAGGCACAGGCTGGCTTCCTTGGAACAGGAGGCCCCACGGACTGTGTGTCTGACAGCTCAGGGTGTCAGGGAGGGCGCTGAGCCGTCGCTGGAGTCCAACTTGAGCCCACAGCCCAGCTGCGTGGACTCTGCAGTTTGCCTTATCCCCCCTGAGCCTTGGTTTCCTCAGTTAAGCAACCAATCCAAGGTGACCTTGTTAGCAGGTGAAGAAGCCAACACTGAAGCTGAAGTCCGCTCAACGGTGAACCTGTTCTGGTTAACACCTGTGTTCTTGGTAAAAATCCATGTCTCACAGGCATCACTGTAGATTAAGCACACGTCCTCTCATTAGAGGGCCCTTCTTCCCTGGATGCTGGGCAAAGATCTGTTTCCGGCTGGGGTAGCAGTCACATGGCTCAGGCCCGGTGCTCTATGGCTGTTCTTGGTCTGCAGCTCGGGTCTGCATGGTGACCCTGGTCTGCTCTGAGGTGCCGAGGCAGGAACCCTGCAGGGTTCTTGGTGTGCGTGACATAGAGAGGGTATCCCTGCGAGCGATCTGCGTCTGCCTGGGAGGGCGGGCCGCCCTTCTCCCCGGCTCATCCTCTCCTAGCTCAGCATGGATGATTCTCGCCTGGGTTCGTGATCCAGTGCCGCTGGTTTCCTTGCACTTTGCTTGAGCTGGGGCGCTGAGCTCTCTGCAAGTTCCTGCTGCCGTGCGGCAGGCTCAGTCCTTAGAGTTAGCCGTCTCTCCAAGGAACCCTGGGTCCTTGCTGGAGAGTGAATGAGTTAAAGTTCAACTTCGGTCCTCAGGCTGTCCTCTTCACAGCAGACACCCAGCTTGGGAAAGTCACACTAAGACCAGACGGAAGGACAGTCCTGTTATCTGGAGCACCGATGGTGCCTCCAGGAGGGGTTGCAGCAAGTCCTGCTGGCCTGTGCCGTCGGCCCCTGACAGATTGCTACATAGACCTTGTGTTTAAAGGCTGACACTAGGGAGCAGAGAGGGTGCCCAGCAGATGTGAGGCACTGGTTCAGTCCCCAGCACCATACGCATAACCCCCATATGCACACATACATGCACACACATGGACCCACACATGCACACACATGTGCACACACACGTACCCACACATGGACATACACGTGCATACACATGCACACACACGTACCCACACACCCACACATGCACACATGTGCCCACACATACACTCACACACATTCCCCTCCACATGTACCCGCACATGCACACACCCACACACATACCCACACACGCACACACATGCACACACGTACCCACATGCACACACATGTACCCACACATGCACACACATGCACAGGCATGTACCCACACACACGCACACACATGCACACAATGCACCCAAACATGCACACACCCACGCCTACATACACATGTACCCACACATGCACACATACCCACACACATGCACACATATGTACCCACACATGCACAACATATGTGTGCGCACATGTACCTGCACGTGCACACACATGTACCCACACATGCATACACATGTACCCACACATGCACACACACGTACCCACACACACACGTACCCACACATGCACACATGTATGCACACATGTATGCACAACCCACACTCATGTCCACATACGCACATTCTTGTATGCCTACGCACATGCACACACTCATGCACGCCCACACACATGCATGGGCCACACATGTACACACACCTGCATACATGCAGCACATGCATGCACACACACATGTCCCCACACGTGTGCGCGTGCACACACACACACACAATCGACCTCGGGCATGAGAGACCCTCAGTGCACTCTCACAGGAGAGCTGCTGAAGGTGTGTTCCATGTGCTCGCCTCTCCACCCCAGGAAGGAATTCCAGGTTAGAACTGCAGACATTTCCTAGAGAGAGCTGTTTAGAGACTCCACTGGGAGAAGGCAATCACTCCAACACCCTTCTGAAGGACATTGCCCTTGTTCGAGGGCTGCTGCTCGTGACGAGGCTGCAGGACGGATGATGGGGACACACCTTGCCAGGCAGGGCATGCAGTAAGCCCTGGCAAGTGAAGGGGCCAAGGCATGGCCAGGCTGCTTTCACACCCAGAACTTAGCACTGAAAGCCCTATTTCCTTAAGAACTGATAGGCTCCTTTCTCTCCATGGCAAGAAAACCTGTGTGATTGGCCAGCTCTCCTTTTATCTGTGAGCGTCAAGAGACCTGGAGGTGAAATTCAGCTTGAGTAAGTACCTAGCCGTCCAATCAGCACATCACTGAGCTCACAGGTTACTCTTTGTTGTCCAAAAGACAGCAAAAGCAACAGCGCTGGTGGAATATTTGACCAATCAACAGACGTTGGATGTTTTAATGCACTTCTCCCAGAAACTGAGCAGCAAACAAAAAAGCAATCTATACAATATTTGAAGTGTACAATTTACAGACTGTGTGGAGAGGTGTTCAGTTCATACCAACTTGGCGGTCTGAGATCCACATCCTCTAGAAACGCATGGAACCTTTGCGAGGATTGCACACGAGTCAGCCGCAAAGCAAATGCCTAAGACTTCTACAGAGTTCATCGCACCCATAGCGCATTCTCTGACCACAGTGAAATCAACATCTCAATTCGCAGATCACAGGAGATGTCACGGGGATTCTGAATGTTGAAGGACTTAATAAAACTTTTTCCGTGTAAAACACTAGAAAGCTGCTTCCCGCTGGAAGGGAGGGCTGCTGTGGCTCCTGGAAGAAATGTACAGCCAGAAAAAGGTGTAATAAATAGTGCATTAAAGGTCCAACTGCTGGCTCTAAAATACAGAACAGAAAGCCAAAGAAACAGAGAAAGATGAGATGGATCAGAAATTGACAATATGTAAAGCAAAGGAACAATTCAGAAGACGAACCAAACTGGAAGCTGCTTCCTTTGGAGAAAAGAAGACAAGCAGAAGACAACAGAGGAGCCAAGCTCTTGGAAAATCCTAAGACAATAAGACATTGTTTTAAAAATGATAAGAGAAGCAAAACTCGAAGTAGATGAACTATTTTAAAACCACAACGTAACACGACGAACAACTTTTCAGGAATACATTTGAAAATTTAAGTTAAATGGAAAATCTTAAAGGAAAATACGAACTAAAATTTTGACTCAGAAAAAATAGAAGACATGCACAGAATAGAATCAGTAAATAATAAAACAAGTAGGAACCATACCCCCAAGAGATGGGAGAATAAAGCATTTCACAGCTGAATTTTACCAAATAGTAAGAAAACAACAAATCTTAAGCTTATACAAATGTTCTCTAAGGGAGAGAAGGCATGCTTCCCAATTAATTTTGTGAGGCAAAGATGGTCTTGCTAAGAAAACCAAAGGCAACGTGAGAAAGAAAACTCGGAAGGCATTCTTGTTCTAGAACAAAAGCACAGCCCAAACCAAACGTCTCCTGGCTGTGGGAGTTTCTGTGTGGTTTCAATAAGCAACTTTACAACTTCTGTGTATATATGTAAAATGCACATTTTTATAAATACCTATGAAATCAGGGCTGTACAATAAAGCAGATGTTAGCATTAACTAGATTTTAGATTGCCCCAAATGCAGATGCAATTACCTGTCTTTTTGTAGACTCTTTCAGTGTGCAATCAAGTCTTAGGCTGACCCTATTTACAGCACTTGAGGGTGGTTTCATTGTCTCACTTTGCTTTTTATTGGAGCATTGTGGTTGTACGTAATGGTGGGTTCGTTTGGACAGCCATGCCTGCACGGGACTGTGTACTCCATTCCAGTCCCCAGCCCCTCCTTCCCTCGTTTCCTCCCTCTCCCTGTTCTTCTGCCTCTGCTCTACGGATCATCTTCCTTTCCCTCATTTATTTATTCATTTCTGATTGATGCTTTATAGTTACACATAAAGGTGAAGTTCCCTGTGGCATATTTATATCCACACATAACATAATTTTATAGCATTCATTCTGCATTCTCTCCCCTTTTATGTATTGGTTGACCATTTTGTGTTTCTTCTTTTGAGAAGTGTCTGTTTAGTTCTTTCACCCATTTATTGATTGGGTTATTTGGTTTTGTTGTTGTTGTTAACCATTTTGAGTTCTTTATACATTCTGAATATTAATCCCCTATCTAAAGAGCAGGTGGCAAAAATTTCCCATTCTGTAGACTCCCTCTCCACACTCTTTATCATTTCTGTTGTTGTGCAGAAGCTTCTTAACTTCATGGGGTTCCAGTATTCTTGGTTTTATTTATTGAGTTCTAGGTGTCAGGTTAAGGTGTATAGATGCAGTGTTTTCATCTAGCGGTTTCAAGGTTTCTAGTCGAATTTCTAGTCTTTGATCCACTTTGATTTGACTTTTGTGCATGGTGAGAGAGAGGGTTCTAGTTTTATTCATCTACATGTGGATATCCAGTTGTCCCAAAACCATTTGTTAAAAAAAAGCTATCTTTTAAAATGAACAATAATAGATGCTGGAGGGGCTGTGGAGAGACAGGCACACTAGCACACTGTTGGTGGAGCTGCAGACTGGTACAGCCCTTCTGGAAAGCAGTGTGGAGAATTCTCAAAAAACTAGGGATGAGCCCACCATACGACCCTGCTATTCCCTTCCTGGGTATTTTCCCAGGGGATTTAGAATCAGCACACTACAGTGACGTAGCAAAATCGATGCTCATAGCAGCTCAATTTACAATAGCTAAATTATGGAAACAACCCAGATGTCCCTCACTGGATGAATGGATCCAAAAACTGTGGTACATATATACCATGGAATTCTACTCAGCAATTAGAAACAATGATATTGCAGCCTTTGAAGGTAAATGGATGACTATGGAAGAAATGATGCTGAGTGAAATCAGCATAACCCAGAGAACCAAGGATCGAATGTCTTCACTCATCTGTGGAGGCTGGAGCTAGACCCTGGTCATTGAGAAAGGAGGTCAATTCTCATGTGTTAAATCTGGATAAGGTGTAATGACATACAACCTAAAGCATTCGTAGAGATGCATTGGGAAGTTGGGGGAGGGATAAAGGTGGGCAATTAGGGAGGGCTCTTGGGGGTAAATCTAATTTTCAGAATTTATATATATATATAAATTTCATTAGAAGCTTGTTTGTTCAACAAATAAATCTCTTAATTAAAAAAATCTATCTTTTCTCTAACCTACATCTTTGGCAATTTTGTCAAGTATCAGATGACTCTAAGCATGTGGGTTTGTCTCTGTGTTTTCTATAGTTTTTGTTACTGTAGCTCTAGTGTAATCTGAGAACAGGTGCTGTGATTCCTCCTGCTTAGATCTGCTTAGTGAGATTTGCTAAGCATTGAATTGAATTTGAGGACTGCCTTTCTAGTTCTGTGGAGATGTCACTGGTATTTCCACGGCAATTGCACTCAATCTGTATTGGTAGAATGGCCATTTTGTCAATATTTATTCTGCCTATCCAAGAACATTCGAAGTCTTTTCATCTTCTACAATTTCTTTCTTTTTTTTTTTTTTTAGCATTCTGTAGTATCTATTGGAGAGATCTTTAACTCCCTTCATTAAATTAATTACCAAGCATTGTATTTTTAAGGTTATTGTGAATGGAATAGTTTTTCCTGATTATTTTCTCAGCAGAATCAGCATTGAAGTATAGAAAAGATGTTGATTTACAAGTTTTGATATTGTATCCTGAATTCATTGATTAACTCTAAGTTTTCTAGAGGACTTTTTCTTGGGTCTTCTGGATGTAGGATATAGGATCATCAGCAGAAATAATTTTACTTCTCTTTTTCCTAGTTGTGTTCCTTTGATTTCCATCTTTTGCTTGATTGCTTTGGCTAGAAATTCAATAATTCTATTGAATAGAAGGGACAGGAGTGA
Source organism: Aplodontia rufa (assembly GCA_004027875.1). Classification (NCBI taxonomy): domain Eukaryota; kingdom Metazoa; phylum Chordata; class Mammalia; order Rodentia; family Aplodontiidae; genus Aplodontia; species Aplodontia rufa. The sequence goes on along the minus strand of PVKS010035525.1, from coordinate 11,382 downwards.
ACACAGTGGCGGTGTGAGCATCATCGCCATCTTTTCTGTGCTGGTATTAGAACCCAGCACCTCACACCTGCGTGGTCTTCTTAACAACCTACGCAAGAACACAGGTGTAATAGAGTGACTCATGGGGGACATCAATTGCAAGCACCCAGTGTGGCATCAAAGCAGGTCCCGAGTAGAAGGAGATCCAGGCCAACAAACTTCAAAAGTGGAACTGTCCAGAGACTCCAGGGGGGCAGTCAGGCTCCTTCCCAAAGGCAGGGGCGAGATGAGTCCCTTCCAGCACTGGCCTCGGCTCAGTCGATGAGCAGCTGCTCTCCCATTAGCTGGGGACGTCGCTTCACTCCTCTGGTCCTCAGTCTTCACCAGTAGAAGGTGGAACAGCAGCATCCACCTCCTGGGTGCACCCCGGTTAGGACCCGGCCTTAGTTCAGCAGGCACCGCCTGCCCGGAGCTGGGTGTAGACGAAGGCCAGCAGCCTGCTGCTTCTAGGAACCTGTGAGAGAAGGCGAGTGTGTGCTGGACAAAGGCGGCTGCCGAAAGCTCGGAGGCACGGAAGCAACACAGAAGGCCTCCACCACCGTTCTGCGGGCTCCCGCAGCCCGTGCAAGCAGCACCGCGGCTTCCGGCAGACCCGAGGCTGCGGCAGCCGGTAGGACGGGCAAGGCTTTGCGTGGTGGAGGAGCTGAGCGGTGCCCCTCCCTTGCTCTTCTGTCTCCAGCTCCCACTTGTCCGTGTCAAAGGCGATCGGCCCTGAACGTCCAGGCCAGGCCTGATGCCCGAGGCTCTCCGCATTTCATCCGTCTGCCCCTCCTGCCCTCTGCCTGGTGAACTCTGGCCCGCACAGCTGCACAGGTGGGCTTGGGCAGATGTGCAGATCTGAGGCCAGAGCCATCTGGGTGTGAATTCCAGCCACACCCTGTGCAGACCTTGTGGCCTTGAGCACATCGCGTCATTCTTATTCCCTGGTCTGTTCGATGAAAACACAGCGAGGTCTCGCTGGGTCGTGATGGGGCAAACGCCTATTTCCAGAGCCTGGCACACAGGTGGTTAGTGTCCCTGCTCTTCCCAGAGGAAATGTGGAGATCTCAGTCTCCTCAGTTTACAAACCAGGGGCCACAGAGGTTAAAGAACCATACCACGGCCTTGGGGCTACAGCTTTCCGCTGTTGTCCTTTCTTTTCCTAAGCTTGCACATCTTCAGGAGAGGACACAAACCTCAGCAGAATCAAAATGCACTCTTTTCCTCTTTTTCATATGGCTTAGCCACCAAGAGACTTTTAAAGTAGGAGCAACCTTCATCAAAACGAATAAGCAGTCTAGGGGCTGCTTTAGGTCCTCAGAGATATTAAAACCAGAAGTTCTGTCCTCCAAGGTTTCCGCGGCAGAACATAAGTATTCTGAATGCTTTGGCACTGAAAACTCCAGTGTTTCTCTGCGAATTTCAGCTCAGGCCTCCCGGAGCGCCTGCCCGTGGCCTTGGCAGAGGCACGGACGTGTGGTATTTGGAGCTGTCAGTTTGCTCAGGGCACAGCTTGCTGCCCTCAGTCAACGGGACTGGTGCAGAGCACGACTGAAATGTGAATGCGCTGCCTTTCCCACTGCTTCCATCTCCAGCTCTGTTGCCTGAACAACTGAAGACACCCACCCGGGGACAAGCCAGGAGAACTCCATGATCACGCACAGGGTGAGGAAGCAAAATTCAGACCCCGCATGGCCCTGTATCTGAGGGCGGAGGACAGGCTTCCCTTGGCAGGAAGGAGGTGCTCGACATTGTCATTTAAGAATTGTCAACCACAAGAGTCCTACGTCTTGAGAAACGTTTTGAAAATGACATTTTGCCATAATTAAATGGGTCAAGTTTTGGTTATTTAAAAACTGTGTGTGTGTTTGCCTCTCTAACTGAAAGTGTTTGACATCCAGAAGAAGCAGGAGAGGTGAAATGTGCTGAGGCTCCTGTCGCTCTCCATGCACGGAACTCCACCGTGGGAAAAGGGCCCATGCGTGACTGTGCCGTCCTTCCAGAGTGCTCCCACAGCAACCTGACCACGCTGTGAGTGCAGAGGGCCAGCTCGTCCTAGGGCTTTTAGCTGTGAGGATCTGCAGAGCAGCGCAGACTTGGCCAGGCCCAGGCAGAAGCCACCAGGCACTCACCTGTAGTCCTCAGAGTAGGGATCCACCCATGGCCCTCAGGGTAGGGATCCACCCATGGCCCTCAGGGTAGGGATCTACCTGTAGCCCTCAGGGTAAGGATCCACCTGTGGCCCTGGGGTAGGGATCCACCTGTGGCCCTTGGATTGGGGATCCACCCAGGGCTCTCAGGGTAGGGATCCACTCATGGCCCTCAGGGTAGAGATCCACCCATGGCCCTCAGGGTAGGGTTCCACCTGTGGCTCTCTGGCAGCAAGCTATGGCTAAGATCGACCTGTTTCTCTACCATTGTAGCACTGAATCAGCCCACCTGGTGAAGGCAGGCAGTATGTTCACTTCTGCTTGTAGGAGGAGAGACTGTTCGGAGGAGAGACTGAGCAGTCTGCTATGGTTTGGATGTGAGGTGTCCCCCAAGGCTTATGTGCGAGAACATGCAAGGTTTAGAGGTGAAAGGACTGGGTTATGAGCACCTTAGTCTCCTTAGTGAATTAATCCCCTGGTAGGGATTAACTGGGTGTGGCTGGAGGAGGTGGCTCACTGGGGACGGGCTTTTGGGGTTCATATTTTGCTCTTGGTGAGTGGAGTCTCCGTTTCCTGCTGTGGTGTCCTGAGCGCTTTCCCCCACCACACCCTCGATCACCTCGAGCCCCAAGGAATGGAGTTGCCACTATGGAGTCAGACCTCTGACACCAGGAGCTCCCAAATAAACCTTTCCTCCTCTGTTGTCAGATCTGTAGGTCACAGCAGTGAAAAAGCTGATGAAACCAGTTGCACCTCTATGCCAGCTAAGTACTAACACACGTGGTTCTGTTTATAAACAAGTTTTCTCAGAAGCACAAGTGTTAGGGTTATAATCAAATATGGACATTCTGGTTTGTTTTTTTCTTAAGAGGGAGAGGAACAGTGAAAGACAGAGAGGGAGAATTGATTTTATTTAGTTTTTCACGTGGCTTTCGTTGCTCTGACACTTCAATGTGTACGTGGTGCTGGGTTCAAACCCAAGTCCTCATGCATGCCAGGCAAGCGCTGTAACTGCTGAGCCACGCTCCAGCCCCCACTTTGGGGTTTTGAAGTGTATATTGTAACACGTTCTTGTTGTTCTTTGCTGGCCTATTTATGCAGTCGGAGGCTTCACACCAAGAGGTAATTACAGACAAGAAATGGATATTTGCTTACTTCCATGTCACCGTATTTTGATTAAATATTCATCTTGGCAGGTATTTGTGGGAGGAGAGAGAGGAGGACAATATTTTAAAATTGCTGCTTAACCTTACCATTTTGTAACCACGTTCAATTACGGCTCTTAGTTGCAAGATGATTGTGCGTTTAGACTGTTCTGTCTGGATCTCATCCCCCGTCGACAGCACTGATCTGCTCTGATCCTCTGAAATGGCTCCCAAGTCTGAGGAGGCTGCGTGGTCTGCCTGCCCCTGTCTCAGATCTCTAAACTGACTAAGTTTCAGGACAACCTGCCACTGCTCACCCCTGCAGCTCTGCAGAAGGAAGGGCTGTAGTCTGCTTCGCCATTCTTAGTTCGGTTTTCGGTGGGTGTTTTTCTGGGTCTCTGTCCTTCCCTGCGCTGCCCCCAACCCCGGAAATGGATCCCAGCCTGTCTCCAGAATCTAGATGATGGCAATGGTGTCCCAGGCCTAGGGGATTGAACTCTGCAAGTTTGGACCATTTTTCTGTGAGGGAGGCTGAAAGCCTTTTTGCTTCTTTGCACTTTAAAAGAATATTTTAAGATAACCTTTTAAAGGGATATAAGGGGGCTGGAGCAGTGGCTCAGAGGTTACAGTGCTTGCCTGGCATGCATGAGGACCCAGGTTCGAACCCCAGCACCACGTACACAACTAAGTATTGGAGCAACTAAAACCAGATGAAAAAAATTAAAATTGATTCTGTCTTTCTCACACACTGTCTTTCTTAAACAAAAAAAAAAACGTAAATAAAGAGATAGAAGGGTGGATCTATTTAGGCATTCTGAATTTTGATTACCAAGATTCTTTGTCAAAGATTGGAAGGAAGAATGTAAAGAGAAATGGAGGAAATTGTGTCCAGATGCTCAACCATCCCCAGGAAATGAAAAAAGTCTATGGTTTTGATGGAGAGGATGGTGATCCAGGTCGGGACTGCTGAGGTGAGCTGCAGGGAGGACGGAATCCAAAACCTTCATGCAGTCCGGCTATGCTAGAGCTCTCGCCTTTGCTGATCTCTCAGCTTCTCAGAGAAACTAAGTGGGTGACACTGCTTCCCCCACAGCGCTGGCCCTCTGCGCTTCCTCTTTCCACTTCCCACGTTCAAACAGCCGAGCCCCAAACCCCACGTGTGGTGCATGTCTCTAGCCAGACCCGCAGGGGACACAGGACGGTCTCCCGGTCTAATGTTCCCGGGCGCCTCAGACCACACCAGTGCAGAGCAGCCGCTGTCTGGCAGTGTGTTCTGCTGGGTCCCAGGGACAGAAGCTGAGGGCAAGTTCCCAGCCGACTTTGTCTCTGTCACACCATATCAAAGCAGAGAAGGAGGTGGCTGGAGCAGCTCCAGATGGCCTCAGATGCTGGCTTCACTTTAAAGTGGACCTGCATGCAGGCAGCTCCAAGAGAGTTCCTGCCCACTTCCTGGAGCGAAGTCCCGGGAGAGCGCTGAGCAGGACTCAGAACCTGGCTGCAGCCTTCACTGCACCTCAGAGAGCAGAATTGGGTGCTTTGGAAAGATTGGCACAGTACTAGAAAGGACCCTGGATCAGCTTTGGGTCCCATCCCTTGAGCTGCGAACTGAGGTATATTGGGTATAGTTTTATCGAGAGTCTGAGAACCATGAAGAACCATTAAGCATTTTTCAAACTGTAAAACACGTCTGTGATTTTTTTAAAATTTAAGTGTCATAATTGGGCTATTCAGGATACTGAAATTCCATGTTTTTCAAATGTGTTCTAACAAAAACCAAGAATTCATAGTCCTTTTCAGCACTAATCCTTTAATGCATGTTTTAAAAATTAATCTAGGCATGATTATAAAGCAATTTAACTGAGAAAATCATCTGCTACAATGTTTTGTAGGTTCTGAATAGTTTTTGATTCGTGAAAACTTTGAGCTTGTCACTAAAGCAATAGACTAATGATCTCACAGCCTCAAGTTTGTGTGCATGGAAACTTAGGTTAGAAATACTTTTGTGTCTCTAAAAATAACAAGGGATCATTAAGAATCTTTCTTTATTTCAGCTTTGAAGTGGTCACTTATAGGCAACACACATTTGTAAGGAGATCTGAAATGGTCTTGAAGAATAAGCTGCTTGGATATCATAAATGACATAAAAAGTCTATTTGTTTTTGGAAAATGATCTACAAATGATTCTTTTGTATACAAAAATTGATGGTTTATATTGCGGTTAGGATTTTGGAGTCTGGACAATGCCACTACTTAGCTATTTTGGCTGTGAGAACTTTTTACTTCTCTCTCCAGTCTTCCTTTTTTGTACTTGGAGCTCAAGGTCTTCAGACTCCCCCTCCTCCATGACCTGTTGGTGCCTGAGTTTCAGGGCCCGGTAAAGGCGGTGGGCGTTCCTGTAGCCAGGGTCGGGGTTGCTAGTTTCTAGTTCATTAAAAACAAGTTTTTCTTTCTTGTCCCTACTTTACCAGAATTCTCCTAAAATCTCAACACATTAGCAAAAACAAGAGCTTGATTTTGATAGGTTTCCCCTTGTATAAATGATAGGCATTTCAAAATGTGCATTTCATTTTCCTATAATTTTAAAAAGGCAAATTTCCCTGGGGCCAGGAGAGAATTCTCACATTGACCCAGACTATGAAGAAATGCCCAACACAACTGGCTGAGGAGTCAAAGCTTGGTTAAATTGACTTGGCCAGGTTCCCAGGGCTTCCCTGGCATTAAGCAATATCGGGAGCTGAGGCTGTCACCTTCACAAGCAGCTTGATCCACTCTACAGGGTCTAGCCCAGGGCTCTGTACAATCGGAGTGAAGGAGAGAGCTGATCCACTCAAGGCCCCGCGTTTGAAACATGAGGGATGACCAGAGATGTGGTCAAATGAGCGTCTCCTTCCAGGGGTCACTTGCATGACCTTGGCACGTGCTCCTCATCCTTCTAATTCTTTGGGTGCCCTTTCTGTTCTGCACAGATGTGTCCACCTCCTGGGACCGTCTTTTACCAGGCCTGTCTCTCCTCAGTTGGGCCATGCTCCCTGCATGGGACCACTGTTTGAACCACAACAGCGGGGTGACTCTCTGCCCTACAGGGTGCTGCTCAGGAATGTGGCCTCCAGGAAGGTCATGCCAGCACCAGGCAGCGGTGGGGACGGGAGGGGTCACACCGTCCCCATGGTTGTAACAGGACGCTAGAAAAGACTACCTCTGGTGGCGGAGCATCTAACAGCGCCCTCTTATCCCAATCCACCCCCACCAGGGCTACAGGTGGGGAAGGAGAAGATGGAAGCAGCAGAATCCTGCGGGCAGACTGCTGAGGCAGCTGATTCCAGAGCCGTCCTGGTCCTCGCGACACGTCGGGATTGAACACCCGACGTGAGAGAGAGCTGTGCATTGTGAAGTTCTGACAAACAGCTTCCATTACCATCCTCCTCAACAGCACCAGACACCTAAACTGCTTTTTGAAGAATCCATGAAAACCCGCGGTAGGAGCAGCACGCGGTTACACCCAGCAACTTTCACAGTTTGTTACGAAGCCCAGTCGGTGTTTGCTAAGTTTCTTCAGCTGAAGGCCAAAATGCCGGTGTTGCTCGCACTCGGGCAGATGGGAGATGTGTGGAACGCCTCCGTTCCGCACGTAGGTGCCTGCAGCGGGTGTGCTCAGGTCCTGGGGCTGCACGAGCGGGGCGGCTCTCCAAGGTAACAGCCTTGGGCCTTCTGGAACTCACGCATGGTCCTATTCCACACATCGGAGTAACAGATCCTAGTGCCACAGTAACCACAAAGAGACATGCATTCCTTTTAACTACTGAAAAGTATCAGTTTGGTGCCAAATTACAGAAAGGTGCGATTTCAGGGATAGAGTAGAAGCTCAACAGATCAGATCGCTGCTCAGGAAAGTGAACAGTATATATTTAATATCTTTAATTTATGTACATGAATAAACACGTGTCAACTTTGTACACTGGATACATACAGTATTTAAGCTTTTTACTCAACAAATAGGAATTTACAATAGCAATATAACTGACTAGAGGGCTGTCCACAGAATACTTAGATTAGATCTGTCCTTTAACAGGTAAAGACTTAATAGTTTACAATCATAGAAACACCAACATTTAAAACAAGACTTTATAAAATAATTTATATATATATATATATATATCTCCTAGCGTCTATAGAGAGGAACGGTTTGCATTTGTAGGTATGTGCAATGGGTGGCATACTTTAGATTTTTAGGTAATAAAATAATTTAGAAGCAGTTCATGCAGTGGTGAGAGCGAGGGGTGGCAGTTCCTTCCGGGCGTCCTGTGTCTTGGATGTCCAGCGGTGTCGGAGCCGAGGTGTCTCTCGAGTGGCTCATGTAAACATTGGTACCCACCAGGATCTCCTCCCTTCCGTGGCGCGAGCACAAGTCATGGCTCCCAGGGCTGAAGGTCAACTGACTTCAGGCCCCTCCGGCAGCTCTATGTGGCATGTGTCATGCGAGTCCCTAACAGAGCTTCCTGGTCTTCACTACCTTGCTCTGGTACCTCACGGAGTGGCCCCCATGTCCAATGACATACACATCCAGCAGGTAGGACCTGCCGGGCTGGAGCCCCCTGACTGTCTCCGTGGTCACTGCCTTCTGCAGGTTCTGGCTGTGGAAGTACTTGCACAGGACCTTCTCGGATCTCGGCCTGGCCTCGGGCCCCAGGCACTGGTTCTGCTCTCTCCTCTTCTGGTCTTCGTTGTAGCTATCGTCCACCTCTTTCCTGTAGATGCAGAACTTGTTCCTCTCCTGGGTGCCCAGCCAGGCCACCGTGGCCGAGGAGCAGGTGCGCAGCTTGTCGAAGGCTTTGATACGCGTGTCTTCGGGCAGAGAGGGGAAGGGCTGTTTGCCTGGCCGGGTGGTGGCCAGGATTTTCAGCACGGATGCCCCTTTCTTGCTTCCTTTCAGTCGGATGAGGTACTTTGCCTTCGGCTTCCCCCTCAGCTGGAACTGCCGAATGCCCTCCACCGTCTGGGACACGAGCAGCTTCCCGTCCCTTCTCACTTGGACCTGGACGGCGTCCAGGCAAGAGTGAACGAAGAAGGTGACCTTCTGGTGAGAGGAGGCCGGAGCGAAACGCAGGAGCTTGGCTCCCTTCCTCTTGACAAACATGTCCGTCACCTTCCCGTCCTTGAGCTCCAGGGTCTTCTGCGTGGCCTCCCCTTTGGTCCTGGCAAAGGTGCCCACGTAGGCAGTGCTCGTGTTGCTGTTCGTGTTGACCACAAAGACGTCAAAGTAGTGCTGTGTGTCGGGCTTCAGGTCCGAGACCGTGAAGATGTTCTTGCTGCCAATGCAGACTTTCTGGATATCGGCCTTGGGCCTGGACGGGACGGCACGGCCCGCTTTGGGAGAAGCCTTGGCCAGGAGGCTGCGCTCTTTGCCCAGGTGGTCAGGAGGAAACCCAAAATGGGCAAAGTCGAAGGGACTGAAGTCCAGCCCGGGCTTGGGCGCCATCATGAACGCGTCGTCGTTGCTCAGCTTGGCCTCCACCGCACAGAGGCTTTTGAAGTTGTGCTCCTTGTTGATGACCACGCAGTACTGGATGGGCTGTCTCAGTAGGGAGGCTGTAGGGCTGCGTTTCCAGGCCAAGCTGACCGTGGTGCGCCCCAGGGCCGTCACATCTACTCTGGGGTCATAGGGTAACTCGGGGTACGGCTGATCCGACTCTGGAGTTGTGGTGGCATACACTTTGAAATGCGTGTCCTTCTCCGTGGACAGCAGCTCCAGCTGGTACAAACCGGCGGGGGAGCTGGAGGAGACGAAAGACTCCACGGCGTTGCCCCTGTAGGAGAAGAGCTCTGTGCCCTCCTCATGCGTGATCTGCTGCCTCTGCTGCTCCAGCGGCTCGGGGTCACCTGCAAGACAGGAGCAAGGCATGGGCAGGCGGTCACCGCAGCATGCCAGCCCTGGACGCTCTCCCTGTCAGAGACGACACAGGAGACTGCACAGAGATGACCAAATGAGAGACCTGCGCCCACTCTGCCCCCAGCCGCCCCTGGTCTTGGCCGTGGCTTCTCCTGCAGACCTTCCCTCCTCATTCATTACAGTTCATTCTGCGGGCACTCACTTGCTCCATGCTTGGTAAATTCTTCTCAGGCACCTAAGGGCCTAGACAAGCTAGGTCTTGTACCCAGTCTTCCTCTTTTAATATGTTATCATAAAAATAATACTATTGGTCGATTTCAAACCACCATGAATAATAACCTCACCAAGTATTTGGCTTCTGTGAAGTTATTTCTTCAGCACAGAATCCAGTTAGTGGGATTTTAGGGTCAAAGGCTGCAAACTTGTTAGAGATGGTTGACTCTGATGGCCAGCCTGCTTGCCCCAAGGATTCTGTGGGTGGGCCTGGGTGGGGAGTCATCTCGGCAATCTCACTATCATCAGCAGGACTGGACAGCCCGACTGTTGAGAGCCAGGAAGAGCCGTGGAGGCTCCACCTCCAGACGTGCCCAGGAACAACACGGGTGTACTCAGCCACGCTGATTCTGCCACCCTTGGCCTCTGTCAGCATCGGACAACCAGAGTGGGAAGGAACCTTTTCCACCTTGCTACTGGCTGAAAGTGAGATATGAAGAATTCCACACCCCCAGATCTGGGATGAACAGGCCATGCCCCGTGGCAAAGAAGTAAGAGCCTCAGAGGGCGGAACTGGCACAGTGGCCACCATAGCTTTTAAAGTCCCAGGCGATTCCAACATCCAGGTGAGACTGCAGGTGGCCTCAGGCATGGCAGCCTTCTCACACCCTCATACCTCCTGCTGTCTCTCCCAGCCTTGCTTTGCCAAGATCAGTGTCCGTCCCTGTAGCCACCCCATGTCCCCCCAGCTCTGCTGACTGGTGTCCCCCAGGCCTTTCAGCCAGAGCACCCCTCACCTGAGCCCTCTGCGCTGCTTTCCTCAGGCAGCTCCTGCAGGCCCAGCTTCCACTCCAGGGGCGCATCACAGGGCGTCACCGTCACCAAGAGAGGAGTATTGTCTTCCTCAACCACAAAGAAGTACCTGTGCGGGAGTGGGCCAGTTCAGACCATGGGATTCTCACAGAAACCATCACACCTCCTGGAGAATTCGCTTAGCAGAGTGAGGCTGGCTGCTTGACACAAAGCACAACACAGCACTACCCAGGTCCTGTAGCCAGGCCCACCACCGACAAACACAGTGAGGCAGGGTCAGAGCCAGGCCCACCACCGATTCACGGGGTCACTGTTTCTCTGAGGGATCCAATCGCCATTTGAGAAGCAGTTTTTAAAACTAAAGATCCCCCAAGCCAGGGGTGGTGGCATGCACCTGTAATCACAGCAGCTCTGGGGACTGAGGCAGGAGGATCGTATGTTCAAAGCCAGCTTCAGCAGCAACTTACTGAGGCCCCAAACAACTTATCAAGGCCCTGTCTCAAAATAAAAAATAAAAGGGCTGGGGATGTGGCACAGTGGTTGAGTGCCCCTGGGTTCAATCCCTGATTAAAAAAAAAAAAAAAAGAAAGAAAGAAAAGAAAAAAATTAAATAAAAAGAGAAAAAAAAAAGTGAAGATCCCTGTCCATCAGCAGGAAGACATGCTTCTCTCTTGTCTTTATCCCTAAGATTTCCTGTTGAATTAAACACATTAAAGATTTTTAACCAGAATTTTATTTTATTATTTTTTTAAACAGAATTTTAAAGAATCAGGATATTGAGCTCTAAGTTCTACCCTGAACTTGTAACATGATGCCTATGAGGGCTTTATAAAGAGAATAAATGTAACAGTGTTGCCTAACTATAAAAGTGCTATGCTCCTACTCCAGTTGACCTTTGTGACTCTGGGTCCATCATCCTGCAAACCGGGAGACGGAGGAGAGAGTGCAGCTAGCCCACCGGGAGACGGAGGAGGCAGTGCAGCTAGCCCAGACTTGCCCACGGGTCCAGGGCAAAGAGAAGCCCTCTCCACTCCTACCACCACCTCTGCCCTGGGGCCTCTCATGCACTCCCAACCCACACCTCTGTGCCAAGCCCTGGCCCTGTGTGGACTCCTCCTCCCTCTCCCTCACTGTGGACTACTCCCCCTCCTTCCTC
>PVKS010035524.1:0-20012 GCA_004027875.1 Aplodontia rufa | reverse complement strand
ATTGTGAAGATCACATTGGACTTAACGTCTATTTCATCAGCTTTCACCTTTATCATTTCCTTTTTTCCACTCTATTTTTCTTTATTTGAATTTATTTCCTTTTTTAAGAGAGAGGGACAGTGAGAGAAAAAATCAATTTTATTTAGCTTTTCATGTGGCTTTCATTGCTCCAACACTTTGTTGTGCATGTGGTGCTGGGGTTTGAACCCAAGTCCTCCACGTGCCAGGCAAGCTCCTCAACCCCTGAGCCACTACTCCAGCCCCAATTTATTTCCCTTTTGAGATCAATGTGTATCTTATTAACTTGCAGTCTTTCTTTTCTTCTAATATATGTATTTGAGGTTACTATTTCCTCTCCAAGTTCCAATTTAGTTGCTTTCTACTAATGTTTGATATAGTATTTTTATTACTATTCAGTACAAAATATTTTCCCAATATGTACTATGATATATTCTTTTGGTTATTCAAAAGTATTTTTATTTTCAAATATATTGAGAGTTTCTAATTGTCTTTGCGTCATTGCCTTATTGCTAGAATTCACACTCTATGATTTTGATTCTTTGAAATCTATGGAGATGTGTTTTATAGCCCAATGCATGGTTACTTTTGTAAATGACCCATGCGTGCTTGAAAAGGTTGTATATACCTATAATAGACATAGTGAAGTATGTCTATTATTTATTGGTGCACACCAAACAACCCCCAAAACTTAGTGGCTTAAAGCAATAACCCTTTTTATTTGCTCACAATTCGACTGTGAACTGCTCAACTGGGCTGCCGCACACATTTGCAGTCACTTAATGGGCTTGAGATTAGCTCAGCACAGATGGCCTTACTCATGGGTTTGGCAGACGCGGGGGCCATCTTGGTTCTCCTACACATGACCTCTCCGCCAGCTAGCTTGGCAGCAGCATTCCAAGCAAGCAAGAGAAGAGGTGCAAGGCCTAGATTCTGAAATCACACAATGTCCTTTTTGTGGCATTCTATGGGCCAAAATAAGAAACAAAGTCCACCCAGATTCACAAGGTAGGAAAGTAGATTGCTTCTTATTGGGAATCATTTTTAACCAACCACAAATGATGCGCATTTGTCCTCTGATATTAATTTCAGTTATATCAGCTTTCATTTACTTATTTGGTTAGTGTGTACATTTCAGTTCTTTGGCTTCGAGCTTTTCTAGGCCCTGCTATTTTCAATGTATCTCTTGTAAACAGCAAGTTGTTGGATTTTGTTATTTTTGGTTTTGTCTGCTTTAATTTGATCTGATTTTTTTTTTTACTAGAGCATTTGCTCTGTTAATATTTGACACAGTTACCAATATGTCTCAGTATAAATCTACCATCTTCTTTTGTAATTTTGGTTTATCCTATCTCTTCTGCATTCCTTTTCCTCCCTGTGATAGTTAATCTTGTGTATCCACTTGACTAGATCATGAGGAGCACAGACATTTGGCCAAACGTCATTCTGGACATGTCTTTGAGGATGTGCTTTGATGACATGAACATTTAAATCATGAGAATGAATAAATTGCCTTTCATAATGTGGGTGAGCCTCATCAATCACTTGAAGGCCTGAATAAAACCAAATGCTGACCCTCCCATGAGTAAGAGGAACTTCTCCTGGCTGGGTGCTTACACTGGGATATTGATCTCTTCCTGCCTTCAGATTCACCTGAAACATCAGCTCTTTCTGGGTCTTGTGCTCCCAGCTTTCAGATTGGAACTTGACCATAAGTTCTCCTGGTTCTCAGATGTTAGACTTGAACTAAACTGCACCTTTGGTTCTCCTGGGTCTCTAGCTTGCCTACTGCAATCACATGAGCCAGTTCTTTACAATAGATCTCTTATGTAAACACATAACGGCCGACACAGACAATCTTGCATGTGTCTTTAGAAAGTAAAGAATACCTATAGCATTGCTCTCAATCTCTGCAGAAACTTAAAGACAAGAAGAAAAGTCATACTCAAAGTATGCCAGTTCTTAAAACATCTTTCCTAATTCAGATGATTCCAATGGGGATCATCTGGGGTAGAATAAATATTCCAACATAAAGAATTCAGATCTGAATGAGTAAATTTCCGCTCCTTCCCCCAACCTCCTGGATAATCAAAAGCAAAAATAGATTAATTATCTCTGCAGCATCCTTGGGAAGCAACCCCGTTATGCTTGGAGTTTGCTCTCTTCTATTCGTCCCTCTCCTTGCATCACACGTGTCTCCACAAGCAGGTCACAGTCCTTCCTCTCACAAGCAAATACCAGAAGCTGAGAAACAATTTTAAAAAGCTTGTGCTGCCTGAGTGCTATGGGGAAAACATTGTAAGAGGAGAGCCCAGCAACCTGTGGCCATGGAGATGGTTTGTAATCAGCCAGCCAAGGCCCTCGCTTTCCTTCCTTCTCTGGGCATCCAAGAAACGGTTGGTGTAGAAACCCTGAGCCCACAGACTATTTTCCAGCAACAACTGCATAGCAACCAGGATTTGTACGCTACAAACCCGACAGTCAGAAACTGCTCATGTCCGCCTTATCAAAACCAAAGTTATGATTGCAAACACACCAGGCTTCCTTTCTTAGCAGAAGGGCAGACCTGATATCCTGAACTGTCTTCTCAATGGAAACTAAATCGCTGGATAAAATAAATCAGCATTTAAAGCACACATACACGAACACACGCTGCTGCACTGGCACAAAAGGAAGAGGGCCTACAAAGCGAAAGCGAAGTGAAAGCAGGAACCTCGGGAAGTGAGCAGGCTACAAAGCCACCTTTTGCCCTGAGCTTCTGTTTCCATGGCTGCAACCGCTTAGGGTTTTCGAAGGAAAGGCTGAAGCGCCATGGAGTCTGTTAAAGGACGCCACTTAAACCTTGTGCCACCTCCCAGGAGCTACGCCTTGAAGAAAAGAGAAGACAAGAAGTAAACAAAAGAAGACAAGGAAGTGCACGTTTTGACCTTGGTGTCATCTCTCCCGAGAGCTTGTGACCACAAGCCAGCCCTCAGCTGCTCTGCTGTCTGAGTTAACTCTGTGGCCAGATCATTTGCAGAAGGCTGAGTACCTCCTTTCTGGAGGAACAAAACTTCAGCCGAGGACTCCCACAATTCCCACAGTTTTCCAAGGAAAATGAACAGCTTTATGGTTTTCTTTCTTTCTTTTTTTTAACTCATACAATATACAAGGAACATGACACTAAAAACAGGCCAAAAAAATGCACAGGCAGCAAAATCATATCACTGGGAGCTTAGATGCTGGGATCATGAGATTCAGAATCCAGAACATTTTTGCAGCTCCATCCTTGCCCATTCCTCCTCTTGCAAATGTAAACCCCATGTGTTTTCTTCAAAGACACTGTTCTTGATTTCTTGTTTTAAAACCTCACTCTCCCTACCTTCCCCAAGGACTATGAGCATGTCCCCATTTTCCTGTAATGACACACAGGAAAGAAAAAAGAAGTGAAAACTTGCTTCTACCCAACTGCCCTCATCATCCCTACAGCTGAAGCTCTTAGAAGAGCCATTATTGGGACTCCCACGGTACCCGCTCCTTACCCCATGCCCACCTTTCTGAAGTGGTCTTTACCCAGGTTGTCAGTGTCCTGTGGTACCCGGCCACCAAAGTCAGTCAGCTATTATCTCACCTGCTGTTGCTGGGGCTTCTGCATATGGCTGCTCTCTCCTTCCAGAATCCCATTCATTCCTTGGCCTCTGTGACACCACTTTATGAAGATTTTTCTCTTATCTCTAATCATTGCTTCCCAGTCTTTTTGGAGTGTTTGCTATGGTTTGGATCTGGAATATTCCCCAAAGACCCATGTTCAAGTCTTAGACCCCAGCTTGACACTCTTGGGAGGTGGTGAAATTTTTAAGGGACAGGGCTAAGTAGGAGGCCTTCAGTGACTGAGGGAGGACCCTCGAAGAGCATAGTGGGACCTAGCCCCTTCCTTTTCCTCTCTTTCACTTCCTGCCACAAGGTAAGCAGTTTCACTTCACTGTGCATTTCCACCATGATGTGCTGCCTCATTGTAACTCCGAAGCAATGAGGCCAATTAATCAAGGACCTTTAAACTGTGAACAAAAATAAAAGTTTCCTCTTTACAAGCTGATATATCTAAGGTATTTTGTTATAATAACACAAACCTGGGCTGGAGCAGTGGCTCAGCAGTTATAGTGCTTTCCTGGTATGCACAAGGACCCAGGTTCAAACCCCAGCACCACATACATAACTAAGCATCAGAAAAAGAAAAACCCTGATGAAAAAAAGAAACGAAGTTGATTCTCTCTCTCTCTCTCTCTCTCTCTCTCTCTTTAAATAAATAAATAATGACACACAGCTGATTAATGCAGTGTTACGGCTCCTCTGCCCACTTAGGATATTGTTCCAAGTTTCTGTTCTAAACACTGCACATTTTTCCCTGAGCACATCAGCCATTCCCATGGCTTAAAGCAGCTGTCCATCTCTGGGTTGTGTATATCTGGGGATGTAAGAAATCTTTCTAGAGGGCTCACCAAAATGAATGAAAGGATCGGTTTCCAGATCTAAATTTCTGTCTGTGTTCCTTCCTAGAATCAATCTGCCTGAGAATATGCCTTTGAAGAAGGTGTCTTCCTTCATAAGCTACCCATCACTCAGCCTGAGCCTGCTTAAGATACATTTCCCCAGGGTGCAAAAAGCCCTGAGTCATTAGCTTGCAAATGCTGTAGATGTTGACAAAGTAAACAGCTATAATATGTGTAATAAATACTCTTGTAAATTAGAAAGGTTCCAGTCTTATTCTCTCAACAACATTGAAGAAAGACTAACTGCAATTGTCAGCCGAATGGATTGATCATTAAAAATAGTTTTTGATGTTAGACCAGTATGTGAATGGGGCATTTAATTCAGAAAGGGTTTAAAGAATTGGTTGGCATTGCTATAACAACATCATCCATCCTCATCTGTTTGTTTGTCTAAACAAAGTTTCTCAGCATAAATATTAAAGCAATGCACAATGTCAAGGGAATTTATGCTGAGCTCTGTGTTGTTCTAGCAATAAGTAATTTCTGTTCATGGATGCATGAAGCAGTAGAAAAAATACCAACCCCACCAATCCCATTAAGAGAGGCATTCCAAGTAATATTTTCATAATCACATTTAATGACTGCTCACTTAAAACTATATGTGTTATTTTAATCAATTGTGTACTACTAATAATTTTGGCAATAACTCAAGCCAGAAGAAGTTGATTAACGCTTAGAGCCTTATGGTTCTCAGGGGAAATTTTAAAATTTATTTTAATTACCATGTAGTAACTGTTGTCCAGACGAGTAAAAAAGGACATTGAAAAAATATTTCAAGAATAAAATGCCTTGCTTTTAGAATTACATCTATAGAATGAAAATATAAGTCCAAAGGTAAGAAAAACAAATGTAAAACTTCCACCATAAAGAGGAGCTTGAGGAATGGAGCCGTGATCAGCAGTTGGAGCACTTGCATGGCATGCATGAGGATCCAGGTTCAAACCCCAGCACCGCGTATGCAACAAGTGTTGGAGAAACAAAGATCAGATGAAAAGGTAAATAAATTTGATTCTTTCTTTCTTACTCTCCCCCTTTCTCTTAAAAAAAAAAGAGGAGCTTATTGGTATATTTTGAAATGGATGACAGTAGGAAGCAGATCACAAGGACATTTAGATTCTTTTGGAAGAACTGGAATGAGTCACAAGACAATTTTCTTTCAAAATGTCCATATTTAAGATATATCAGAAATAATATCTTTAAATTTATAATAACTAATTCTATATATCAACTTAAATGTTTGAATACTATAAAATTCCATTTATATGAAGTTCTAAAACAGGGGAAACTAATTGATAGGGAAGAAAAGCAGAAAAATATTTGCCTCTTGGAGAGATGGGCATTGATCGTCTGGGAAAGGGGTACCATGGAAATTTCTGGGACAATGGCAATGTTGTGGACCTTAAAAGGCATTTGTCTAAAATGATTGTATTCTTAAGATATGCACATCTTGTTAAGGGACATTTTATCTGATAAAAGTGTAAACAAATATTTGAACTCTGGTTAATGCCATGTATGTTGAAGAAATTAGAGGCAAAACATATTATTTGGAAATGCAGAGTCAATAAGACAGATTGACAAAGGGACAGATGTATAGATAAGTTATATAACAAAAGAAAAATTTGTATTGTAGAATCTAGGTGGTAAGTATATAGTGTTCACTACCCATTATTACAATGTTTCTGTATGTTTGTTTCATAATAAAATATTGGGGGAAAATTGCAAGGGGGAAATATTTGTTTCATAATTATTTTAGGGCATATGTGGGGAAAAGTTTGAAGACCACTGGCTTCCATGTATCATCATTTGCTGATGAATTCTTACCTTAAACTTACAGATCAAACCTCTCTGCAGAATTTCAATCATATTTCCATTCCATCTGGATTTCCCACCAAATCTAAAACAGCAGATCCCAAAATGACTATCATCTTCCCTTTATCACTTAGGAATATCTTCAGCTGCAAATAACAGAACACAAAGTCAAACACATTGAGGGTTATTTTTCTCATATAACTAGAAATAGGTAGGTGGATGCTGGTTTCGGTTGCATGGTTCAACAATATTCTGCCTGGCTGGCATATCTGCAATTGTTTTGTCCTTTCCTCTAGCCACAATGTGTTTTAGAGCTTTGGACACAATGTCTGAGTTCAAGACATGAGAAGAGAGGAACAATGCAAGTAACAATTAGTCACAGACTAATTTCTTTACTATGTTGTTTAATGTAGTCCCCCTTCTTTCATATAATAATTTGTTATTTAGCTAGGATGCCTCTCCGCTGCAATACCTACATACATGCATACAAACAAAAGCCTAACAATTGGCTGCAGTATTGGCTGACTTTGTGATGAAGTAAAGGCATCAATGATCCAGGTTTTTTCAACTTTCTGCTTTGTTGTCTTCAATATCAAATCTGTCCTTAGGCTGGTCCCAAGTTGGATACAGCTATTTCAAACATAACAACCAGACTCAACAACTTTGAAAAGAAGAAGAGAGACCATCTGTGCCCCATTAGGTACCACTCCATCCCATTTGCCAGAACATCTGTCAGTTTGTTGTCTGAACTAAATACAAGGAAAATAGGATTATTTTAACCTAGGCCTGCCAAGGGTCAGCTTCCCCTAAGACATATAGCTTTGTGAAGTGGGGAGGGGGACTGGACAAGCCTAGACTCAAAATCTGAATCTATTACATTAAGCAGGCAATAATGTGCCTCTAATACATGTGTGCTAAAATTACAGTATGCAAGAACAGTACATTTGTATGTCACAATAAGGGTTCTGTTCCCACAGAGCTTAGAATATAATGTCTAAAAAACCTATATTCTTAGAGATGTGAAATTTAATTTTATATATATATATATATATATATATATAAATTATAATACCATTGCTGTTCGTTTAGTTGATTTATTACATAGCGGCTGCTGTGTAATACATGCTACTCTTTTAGTTTGGGTTTTTTTTTTCCTTTATAGTAAAACAGAGGTGACAGATATAGAACTGTAAGTGTTTGAAACCAAAGCTTTGCCTCTGCATACCTAATAACTTCTATCTTGGTCTCTAGTTCACTGTGTGAGATTTACTACCAGAAGGAGCACTTTCATTTTTCTTTCTTTATTTATTTTTATAAATAAAATTCACTAGTTTCATACATATGTCCAAAGATGCAGATGTAGGCCAAGATGGCAATATGGAAAAGACTGAATGGTTAACGGATGGAGTATAACATGGAAATGGCTAACCTTTATAGTGTACTTGCTTAGTGCCAAGCAGTGTTCTGGACACTTAATGAACTCATTAATCTTTCTGACAATTCTCTGAGGCAAGTATTATCTCCACCTTGCAGATGAGGAGATGAGGAAACAGACCCTACGATTGTAAGATAGTATTGCACGTTGAACAGCTACTTGCAAGTTCTGATTTGGCTCCAGCACCCTGCTAACTCACCTCCCACTGCCATCACTTAGGCTCCTGTTCCTCCTGGGCTAGCAACAGTTCTCATCAGTTTTCCAGGAGGCCTTGGTCCTTTGGGAACTTGAGCAAGCTACCTGGACTGCTCTTCCCAGTTTCCACTGGGACTCAGGGAAGGATCCCACTCACTCTCCTTACTTAGCAAAACCTTCCCTGGCCAGTGCAGTGAGGCCCGGTGGCTTGTGCAGCACTCAACCTGCCCTGCTCTCCTCCTTACAATGATTTGCTTGCAGATCTGTCTCCATCACCAGATATGTGGTACCAGAACTGGCTGATTCCCTCCTTGTTGAGTCCCTAGGGCTTGCTACTATGCCTGGTCTATAATTGGCATTTAGAGTGTTGCTGAATTAATGCATAAACTCCCTGAATTTTACACTTCCCTGTCTCCCCCCACTGTCTGACACCACACATTGTAGACACTTTAGTCAACGGGAGTGTGGAGCCTGAGTTCCCTGCCAGCAGCCAAAGTTAATAAAAACAAAGCAAAACCAAAAAAGCCCCCTTTTCTCCTATATCCACATCGCGATCAAGACCCTGGGAATGTGAATTCATTTCAAGCCCTCCCATCCGTGGAATCTAGCAGGATGTGGGAGGGAGTCTGATACTCCCTCCGCTGGTCCACCAAGGAGGGTGTGGAGCAGTGTCAGGGCCCAGGGTGGCCGCTTTGCTCCCTTACCCGGGTTTATTGCCTATTAAGGTAAGAGCCCTCGGAGGGAGCGACAGGAGGGAGGTCCCCTACCGGCGGCTCTGCGGCCTGTGAGCCTACAGGGCTCCGCGGGACCATAGCCCTGGGGACTTGGCTGGGTACTCAGCCACAGGAACTGCCAGCTTCAGGGCGGCCTCTGGTCCTACTTCTCTTCTACCTGAAGTCACCTTCCTAGTTTTCCATAGCCACAGAGGCCGCGTCCTTATCCCTCAGCCATCAAGTAGGGCCTCAAAGGAGCCTAGGCTCTGGGTCCCGCGTCCCCAGTGGACGTTCCTTCCTTGCAGATGCTGGGGTAGCCGCTGGGAGCAGGGTCGCGCAAGACGGAAGGTAGTCTTCGCAGCAGAAAGGAAGGAGGGAATCCCTGGGTGGCGGGATCCGCACTCGCACGGCGCTCCTGCTCCCCTCCTCTCCCACCCGCCAGCTGGTGACTCTGGGTCCCCGCAGCCCCGCCCTCAAAGGCCCCGCCCCAGGCCCCGCCCGCGGGCCGCCCCCTCCGCCCCTCCCCGCCCGCGCCCGCCGCTCCCCGGGCTCGCAGCGCGGGCCTGGGGACTCGGGAGCCCGCCGCCTGGGCCACAGCATGGGGCGCTTCCGCGGGGGCCTGCGGTGCATCAAGTACCTGCTGCTCGGCTTCAACCTGCTGTTCTGGGTGAGACCCGAGCCGGCAGGCCAGAGCAGGGCAGGGGGCCTGGTGGCGGGCGCGGGGCCGGGGTCTCGGGGGAGCTGACCGCCGTGCGTCCGAGACTGCTCTGGGAGAGGGTAGGGTGTTCCAACGGCGGCGCGAGAAGGCAGACAAAGAAGAGGGGACGCGCGGAGGGGGAGGGAACGGAAAAAAGGAGAAGGTTGAGCAAGGAGAAGCGGCGAGAAGCGGAGATACCGTGCGTCTTCCCCGGGAGGAGCCCCTCTGCTTAGGTTTTTATCTCCGGGCGGGTGACGCCAGGTGCGGAGACCCAGCCAAACCTCACCTCCTGAGGACTCCGGGCCCTGGCCGCCCGCGCTCCCCTCCAGCTGCCGGTGCACACACACCCCCTTTCCCTCTCTCTCTCTCTCTCTCATTCTCTCTCTCTTCCCTCCTGCGGGAGCGAGCCGGGCAGCCTGGCCAGGGGGTTGGGAGAGAAACCCCTAGGGCAGCCTATGGGGTGGCCTCTGGACCCACTATCTCGTCCATAGCCCCATCCAGAGTGTGTGGACACACCACCTGCCTCTAAGGGTTTGTTTAGAAAATTGGGAGTAGGAGTGAAAATTGTGCGGGTGGGGGAGGATCATCTTTTTTCTAGGCATCAGGGCAGGGTCCCACTGAATTAGGAGGTGGGGCTACTCCTTGGGGAAGCGGGTGGGGAACTGAGGGGCTTCCAAGAGGCAGCAGCATCTCTCTGCAGTTCCAGATCAGCAGCCTCCACTAAATACTAATGCTACTGGAGATGAGCTCATTCAACTTTGCAGGATTTTGTGGAACTGACAACAATCTGAGAATTAGTTCTCAGAGACATAGGGCTGTGACCCTTCTCTTCTATATTATTAGGGCATGGTTAGGGCTCCACCATCCCTAGCTCCATTCTCTGCCCCAGGCCCTGGAAAACTGTGAAAAAGGTCTGAAAATCATCTTCTGCACAGTCCCTCTTGGGTTTTCTTAAGAGAACAACCAGCCAGGGTAACTGCTCAAATAGACCCTGAGTAAATATAGGTCCTGCTTTGGGTGAAGAGGTTTTTAGAGGGGGGATGGAACAGCAGGGGCCTGGGTGCTTTGAAACCACCATAGGAGATAGATGGTCCTGTCTGCTCTGGGGCAGATGTCTTCCCCTGACTGCAAGTAATTAATTATTGAATGATGGGGCCAGCCTGTGTCTGCCAATCCATTAGCCCAGACGCCTGGGTGACTGGTGACTCCAACAACTCCAAGCTCCTCTCGGCCAAATGGCCATCTTCAGCATCTTTCAGCAATGGAATGTGTGGAGGAGGTACCCACTGAACAGCCTCTGCATTTCAAAGATGCACGTGACTGTTGTACACCTGGCCATTTATATCCAGCCTACTGTAGTGAGGAGCATTTCTTAAGGCCCTTATATTTATTAGTAGCCTGGCTTAATTTCAAAAGCTGCTAATTATAGATGTCATTGCTACAGTGACAACTTTCACTCTTATTGCTTACAAATTTAAAAGAAGTTTTCTATCAGCCTGAGTAGGAGTTCTTACACCGGGTTCAGTGCTTATTTTAACACTTGATATTGTGCCAGCCTTTCCAGGGAAAATTGGAAGCATTTATTGAATGTTTTCAATATGTGAGGGACAGGGCTAAGCACATGACATTCATTGTCACACGTCATCCTCCTGGCAATACTGATATGCATCACATTATGCCCCATCTTTTTTTATAACACAAGAAGAAAAAGTTCAAACTGGTTAATTTGCCCAAGGTTGCATGGTAAGCAAGTGGCAAAAATGGGTCTCAAACTCTGCCTACTTGCTTTTAAATACTGTGTTATATTCAGTTAACCAGTGGTTCTCAAAAGGGTGGCTCCTGGACCAGCAGCATCAGCATCTCTTGGAAATTTGTTAGAAATGCACATTTCCAGCCCATCCTGGACCTGCTGATTCAGAAACTCTGGGGGAGGAGACCCAGCAACCTATTTTAACAAGTTATCCAGGTAATTCTAAACCATGTGCACGTTTGAGAACCACTGTTAAATAATTACTAAACAAATACCACTTATAACTGCAAACTATTTCCTAAGCAGTTAATCTAGTTGAGAAAATGAGGCCAATGTATATAGAACACCCCCTCCTAAAGAAATTCAGTGTATAGTCAAGTGACAAATTCACATTGTTGACCATACACAGCGTCAGGAAAGGAAGTAGCAGCGAAGTGAAGTTTGAGTGCCTCCATGTGTTAGCCACTGAGGTCAGATATGGCCTTTGGTATGAATGAGCCGATTATGGTGTTTAGAGTTGAGATCACAGTAACAGGAGACTTCAAAGTTCTCCAGAAGAAGGAGATATTGAGACTGAAGCTCGAAAGACTGGAAGATGGAGATGGGCAAAGATGAGCAACCAGCATCCACCAGCTGAGATGCAAAGCAAAGGGAGTGTGAGCCACCATCTGTGTGAGGAAGGCCAAGATCCTGAGCAGGGTGTGCCTGAGCAAGTCACTTTTTACTTCTTGCCTTGGTTTCTCCCGTGTGCAAGTAGAGAAAGATAGCTACTGAGGAGATTAAAAGCAAATATCACCTTTTATGAGCTTCATGCATAGTAAATGCCCAAAAAGGTTAATTATTATTTTGGTTATTAAGTGCCTGGCACCTAGGTAGCATTCAATATAAAGCTCGTTCTTCTGATTCCCTTAACGTTGGCAGGTAGTATGCATGTGTGCCAAATGACTTGCAACTTGTCTTCATTTGGGGATAGCTATACATTATCTTCTCGATTTGTATTTGTGGATTTCCCCCATTAGAACTTAAAGCGCTGAGAGCAGGAATTTCTTTGTTTTGTTCACACATGTATCTCCAGAATTAAGAATAGTGCCCAGCACAGAGGAGGCACTCAGTAAATATCTGTAGAGTGAAGTAATGAAGCTGCATTAATCTCAGAAAACTGAGTATGAATTCCTAATTCGGTTAGGAATAATCGGTTTCAACTGGACCTATCTGTGCCTGCCCGTCATTACCTAACTATGGCTTAGACTGAGCCCAGTAGGGAAGTGTTAGGGACCTTCTTCTCTTTCAGTTCCAGGGAATTGTGGAAGAGCAGCAGGTAGAGGCAACTTTCCCGTGTCTGTGCTGCGTAGCCAAAGCCAGAGGACAAGCTGAGACCAGTGCCTGAAGACTGAGGGGAGGCATTGCATGGAATATGGAGTGCATTAGTTAGATATCTACCTTCTTCACCATTGAAGGAACCTGATCCCACAAAAGCCCCACCCAAATTTCTGAACTTGTTTTTTTCCTGGTTGGAGGGCTTTTCCTGGAAGAACAGACTTCAGCTGTGACTTAGAGTATAACATTTACACACCCGCTTAGCTTTCGGCCCATCCGAGATATAAGGTCCCCCTGGGTGACAGCGCTTCCTGTCCTGTTAGAAATTGGCCGGAGGGTGGGCAGAGAGGTTTTGTGACCTGCACTTTGACCGATGGATTTGTCACCTCCTGGCTGCTGGGTTTGAGTTTCCCTCACTGTGCTCCTGGTTTTTAAACATTCAGCTAGATCCTACCAGAGCCTGCACAGCAGTGCCTGGCCCAGGGTCGCCGCCTGGATTCTCCACTGAATTTTTTTAAGTAAAAGTAAAGTTTAGGCATTAACTCCACTAAATTAATTTTGGATATCATTGTTGATGTCTACCATAAAACCCCTCCCAACATCTGTCAGATCTAAATTCAGGCCCTGCAGTCAGATAGCTCAGTATTTTCCTGTGCCTTTCATTGAAATCACCTTGGGTTTTTTTTTTTTTCCTCTGTTGCATAGCAATATAAATAAAACACCACAACCCACCCAGCCGCATATGTTGGTTTAAAGAAAAACCTGGGCACTGTTTATTCCTTGGTTTATTGTTGTCTGCTCAGCGTTTTCCTATCATTGTGCTGTGGCGAGTGGCTCACCCTCACCGTCCAACAGGAAGCAGGGCAGTTCTTTGTTGAAAGCAAGATGCCGAATATGGTGAGTTGGAAGTTCCTCTCCTTTCCTTCTCACCGTTAGTAATGCGGCTTAGGATTTTCACTTGGTGATGCCTAACAGATGCTTGTAGGAAAGATAG
Organism: Aplodontia rufa; assembly: GCA_004027875.1. NCBI lineage: Eukaryota > Metazoa > Chordata > Mammalia > Rodentia > Aplodontiidae > Aplodontia > Aplodontia rufa. Next base: position 6,555 of record PVKS010035524.1, on the reverse strand, counting down.
TGAACGTCTCTTTGGCTTGGGACTGAAAGAAGCTTGACTCAAATGAAGCTTACAGAGGTTGCTACCCCCTCCTTCCCAACCATGTCCAATGGTGACTTCAGAGAAATCACTTGTTGGAGAAACTGGTTAAAGAAAGTGTCTTTTGGAGTCCACCCAAATGCTAGACCACCTCCAGAAAGCAGATAAGAATTTCCTCCGCCTCAGTGTAGGATCATCTTTATTCCTGATATCTGTCGAGGTGGGAAGAGAGCAGCAAGGGCCACCCTGCCCTAGTGTGGACCAGAGGGACCTAGTGCTGCTGGGAGGAGCAGAGTCTATAATAGGGTCAGCCTGGGGAGGCCAGAGGTTATATAGTTCCAGTGGTTCGGTAGACCTTGGACAGGTCTGCCCAGCATGGCAACTCAAATCCAGGAATTCAAAGCCTGGAAAATGTATATTGGCACCATACTGCCTGAATGTATTCCTGGCTCCATGATTTACTGCCTCCGGGACTTTGAGAAAATTATTTAACCTCTCTGAGCCTCAGTTTTTCTCTTCTGTGGAAGGGGCTTGATAATGTACCCACATCAATCTGTGATCGTTGTGTAAATTCAATGAGATAATACATGTAAAAACATTAAGTCTGGTACACACACACATTGTAATATATTAGTAATAGTTGAGTACTGGAGGTGAGAAAGTGGAATCCAGACTCGGTGAGACCCATAAAGATAAGGAGAAGCAAGCAGGCATCCCATGTTCAACCAGTTAAAGTGCCAAGAGTCTTGTAGCTTATCAAAGGTGTGGAGTGGAAAGGAGAGATTCCTTCCTCTGTAATCTATGCAGTCGGCAAGCATGTGTTGAGCTGATATGCACCTGATACCCTGCAAAGTGCTGGCAGCTCAGAGATGCCCTCGATCAGGAGGTACTTATGCCTTTCTGTACCCTCCATTTCATCCTTGATTGTAGCTTATTCCCTTTTGGGTCTTTGCTTCTTGAGAACAGGGACTGTGCTGTACTGGCACCCCTTCTATTCCCTTAGCACCTAGTAGAGGTTCGTCATGGCTTCAGCTAACAGGGCTGTGTGCTCTGACCCTAGAGCAGAGCTGTTTGTTCCCTGCCCTGCTTCTCTGCCACCATGTGGAGGATAAGCCGAGACATGGGAAAGCTTTTGCGATCAGAGCCTCTCAGACTTGGATGTGGGTATGATTGCCTGGAGACCTTGTTCAGTTATATATTCTGATCCAGTAGGTGTGCATCTCTAACAAGGTGATGCTGGCACTACTGCTCTAGGACCACACTTTGATAACCACTGTTTTAGATGTGACCCAAAGAGGTCAGACACCCGCCAGCTGCACTCACTTCTGGATGGGGCAGGGAGTTCCTTCCCCTTGGCTTATTCACTTGGTTTGCTCTTGGCAAGAATTAAGATATTCCAGGTACCACTTTACCACCATTATTTTCAGATTCTTTTTTCACACTAATCCTTGATGGTTTCTAGAATTACCATCATCTATTTCATTTCACTGTGTTCTTCTGGAGCATCATCCCTGAAGTATTTTGGTTCTCCAACCATGTGTGACAAGAGAGAGTATAATCTCCGTCCCCCAATCTTAATATTGATAATATCACTACAGTGCTTTTCTTCTAAAGCAAGTGATGTTATACTGACCATTGAAACAAATTGTGTCATTGTCACTAAGAGGTTAAGGAGAAGGAATCAAGAGAATGAAATCAGTAGGATGGGGACATCCTGGCAGATTAAGAGCACATCTTACAGATGAATGGGGTTTGCCTTGGCCTGCCTTTTCATCCTCTTTGGGTTTGGGAGCAAAATAACAATACTGATGAACATTTATAAGATGTTTAGTTTACAGAATGATTTCATATGCATTATCCCATCTGATTACGAATCACAATAATCCTGTATTAGTATGATTACTCCCATTTGACAGATAAAGAAACAGTCAAGCAGAGTGCGTGGTACGTCCCAGATCTCCCCTTTTCTCCCCACTGCAGTAACTTTTTGGGACATGTGGAACACATGGTATAAGAAATGCTGCTGGCTTGGAAAGTGCAAAGTCTGTGACCAGGGTGATTAAATCCAGTGTCAATTTTAGTTTTGATGTATTCTAGAAATGCAGGTGTGAAAAGATTGATAAAACACAAGCAGGAGAAATATTGAGAACACTAACTGATCATTTTAAGACAGAAGAAAAGTAAGATGGAAATCGAGAGCACGTATCAAGAGAGTTTCATAAATAATCTCAGGATCAAAGATTTGAAGAAAAAGAATAGTAAGCATTATATAAATGGAAGCTATGAGCTCACTGTTCTCCTAAGCACACTTTTACATTAGCTCCATCTTATGAAACAAAAGCTGTTGTCGCCCCCAGCTTACACATGAGGAAGCAGAGGTACAGAGGGTTTAAGAGGCGTGTGTGGGGCTCAGAGTGAGCCAGTGGTAGAGCTGGTTTCTGCGTGTGGCCCCAGAATGCATGCTCATGACCACTCCAGGGCTACAGGCTAGCAGAAAGAGAAGGCTGAAGCACAGACATGGACGTGACTTCTAGATCCTCACCGTCCAGCACAGTGGCTGTGTTACTGAGCACATGTGGCTATTTAAATTTAAATCAATTACAGTTAAGTAAAATGTAATATTCATTTCCTCAGTCCCACTAGCCACTTTCCAAATGTTCAATAGCCAGTTATGGCTGGTGGCTATAGTATTGGACTGCACAAATAGAGAACATTTACATCATTGGAGAAATTTCTATTGGACAGCTCTAGCCTAAATATAGTTATTTTCTCTCATGAATGCATATTTTTATCTTATTCAGGCTTAAATTAAAATTAGAGAAAAGAGGACATAGCTTCTGTAAAAGGCCACTAGTTTTCTGGTATAGATAGTTTAGAAAACTCAAGGGAATTCCAGCTGTCCTGGAAAGCAGGAACATAACACACACGCCAAAAAAAAAAAAAAAACAGTAGAGATGCCAGACAACTAAATTACCAGTACCCTGGGATTAAGATTAAGTTTTTGGTCTGAATGTAACCTTAGTGAGTGTACCAAAGTGATAAGACTAAGTGCCAGACACTGTTCAAGCATGTAACATGAACTCAGTTAATCTCTTAAGGAGGTGCCATGACTCCCTCTGCTTTGCAGATGAGGGAGCTGAGGTTAAGTGGCTTCCCTGAGGCTCACAGGACTAGGAAGTGCAGAGCCTTATTCAGTCCCAGTTGCCTAGAACCCCTGGTTTGACCACAGTAACTCCCCTGCGCCACAGTGTAACTGTACGTGTGTACGTGTTTATTATCCATCTAAGGCATTATTCAGTATGAATACTCAGAAGAGGGAAAATTGGAAGCAGGCAGCAAATTTTCTGAAACATGTGCCAAGATCTATCCTCTCCATGGTGATGGCGATTGGGAAAGAATCATCTTGTAAACAGGGCACAAGGGAATTGAGCAGGGATGGCAAAGCCCCCCCAAACAGGAGAGGTGAGGGGTGGGGGCACATAGGAAACTGCTGTAACTCAGCCCCAAAGCCAGTTTACCTATGCATGTCTATGAATGGGCCTTGCTGTTCCTTCCTGACTTCAAACAGGCTCTACTAAAATTGATGTTAAGAAAATTATCTATAGAACACCAATCTGGGCTGTCATGATTTCTATAAGATTCCATCCAAGCTAATATCTTCCTAAATGAAGTGTTTTGGCGTATTCCTATGTGAGTTCTATCTGAAACATTTTTTTCTGCCATTGTTTCTCTTTAACAATTAAAACTGGACAAAGATCATTATTATTGATCATATTTTTAAATTCTGTCTGCTCAATCCTTTCAACTACCTGGAAGAATATTAAGCTGAAACGTACACATTGTTTAATATCTTTACTTATATAAAGCTCTATATAGATGAGAGTCACAGTAGTCATTGTGGCCCCCAAGATAAATGTTTGTGTATTCAAAGAACCAGCCTAGGAGAAGACCCAGTCTCCTGGATTAGGCTATCAGGAGGTAGTGCAAAGAACTTAGAAAACCCCATTTTTTTTCTTTTCTACCCATAGTTACTCCTCTAGGTGAGGTAAGGCAGACACTGAATTTAATTCACTTCTGTGAACTGGTAGATTGGATTTGAGACCTGTGTATATTTGATCTTCACTTGATAAAACCATCTGCTCACTGGATCATTAGCTGATGGTCTGTGACATTCATTTTGCTGAACAGAGAAAACTAAGCAGCCACCGGCTTTCTCCCACTTCTTGCTGTTTCCTGCTCTCCTACTCCAGGAAACCCTGCATGTCTTTTAAGATAGAGGCGTTGTGCGTAACCACTGCATAAACACATTTCCCACCGTCCAGAGGTGAATTATCTGCTGTATCGTTCACAGCAAACTTTTCACCCCAGCTCATTTTCCTTCCCTTCAGTACTTCTAAACTGCTTCGCCACAAAACAGTTGATCCAGGCAAGTTAACTTTATAACAACCTCAACAAACAGAAGAACATGTGTTTGGCACAAACAGCCCAGAAATGAATAGAGCCCTCCTGATTCTATTGGGCTCGGAAATGGAGCACACATCTACCAGCACAAAGAATCAGTTAAGCATTGATTGATCATGAAATATACTCTTACCTGAAAGAAGTCTTTCTTAGCATGAGCCTGCTCTTATGAAATTCTATGAAGAAAATAATAGGGGAAATCTGGCACGCTGATATCTTAAGGAGCAGCTGCATATTTCCAAAATATCAGAGGCTTCTCGCCGTCTTCCGCCATCCTGACTCTGCTTCCAGTTCCACCTCACCTGGTCCTGACGTTGAGGCCAGGGCCAGTTCTCTCAGGGGTATTTGATGTGAATGTCATATGGTGTTCAGCTCTTGTATTTTTTCTGATAAAATCCTTGATTTTGAGAAAGTGCCATCTAACTCCTGGTCTTGCTTTCAGTGCATAATAGAATGAAAGTCTTGGGAGCCAGTTTTCCACTTTGAGAAAATTAGTATCATCTTCCCAAGCAACTGTGCTTCTGACATCTGCCTGCTAAAAGGCAGAGGCTGCATTACCCTCATGGCATCGTAATGGGGTTTCAATCAGATCAAGCATCGTGAGTGAGTGCTCATTACGATTCCATCTAGGATGATAATTGCCACCGAGAGTAAGTATTAGCTTAAAGCATTTAATGGAAACCCTAGGATGGGAATGTCATTTCCAAGTTTGTGTGATTTCATCCCAAAGAAGAGAGCAACCGATGAATTGAGTTGCATGTACCCAAGGCACTCGTTCTGGACAAGAAAGACTATAGGATTAATTTTGTTTATTCTTTCGTTCTCATGCAGAGTGTGTGGGAGTGAGTGAGTGTATACACATGGCTGTAATCATATGAAGTGCTCATATGCCCCTCCCCCTGCCACCAACAGATATGCCCAGACTTGCATGTCGCAGCAGGCTCAGAAGCAGAATCGATGCCGTGCACTCTAGCTTTATTTTCCCTTTCCGTGGGCGAGTGTTTGCTGAGCATATTCTACCTTGCGTTCACTCAGGGCCTTCCAAAGCATCTGCAGTGTTTCCCAGGTGCAGATGAATGTGAAAATAGTTCTCTGTGATGACTTCCCTTGGAGAGCTGTGAGGGAGGCGGTCCACAATTGTTCCTGTCGGCCTGTCTCAGTCAACTTGGGATGACAAAAAAAAGGGATACTTAGCCCTGGGTTCAATCTCCAGCACCAGAGGGAAAAAGGAAAGAAGACATCCCGTAGATTGGGCAGCGTAAACAATAGAAATGTGTGTCTCAAAGCTTAGGAGGCTGGAGTCCGAAGTCAGGGTGCAGCTGGTCCTCAGTGAGGACCCTCTCCCTGGTGTGTCAATGGTGCCTTCTCGCTGCATCCTCCATGGCTGGGGGAGAGAGAACAGGCTCCCTGGTGTCTCTTCTCATAGGTGCACTCCTCCCATTGTGAGGGCCCCACCCTGGTGGCTTCATCTGATTCTCTCCCAAAGGCGCCATCTCCAAATACACTTATGCTCGGAAGTGGGCTTCAACGAATGAATTTGGGAGTGAGGAGACGCAATTCAGTCCTTAGTTTAGCCTAAGTGATACCTTTGTAGTCTTCTGTTCCATTCTGCAAGGAAAGAGGAAGAGATTTGTGCTATAGCAACACAGCCCCTGTCCCTACCCTCACAGAGCTAAGGCCTTTAAAAACAAAAATTACAAAAATTATATGTGCTATGAAAGAAGACAAATAACTAGGCGAGGATAGTCTTCCCCAAAGAAGTGGCAGGAGTACTGAGGGATGAGTGGGTGTCAGTCTGGTCGGGGAGGGAGGAGAGCATTCTGAAACAGCAAGGGTAGCAGCCTCCAAGTGGGAGAAGGAACCACAACTGTGGCTAGATCATCCAAGGGTCATTCCTTGGTCCTACCTAGATATGAGCACATGTGCTGTCTAGAACTTTCTCTGAGGATGCTTTTGACTCAGAACGGGGGTTTTCTGCTCGTTTCCTCACCAGATAGTATGGTAGCATGCATTTGCTCTTGCAGTCCAGGTTGGCCTGTGTCCAGGAGGGATGGTCTAGGCAGACCTGGGAACCAG
>PVKS010035523.1:0-20008 GCA_004027875.1 Aplodontia rufa | reverse complement strand
CACAACACTTCCAGTTTCCATAGGTTGGTGTTCCTTAGTCCCAATGAAATTACAGAAAATTGATTTTTAAATTGTGTTACATTAAAGGGTAATGGTTTTACTAGTTGTATAATTTTATTCATATTATTTTGTTAGAAGCTTCTGTGATTGTTCAGCTAATAAACTTAAATTTCTGAATAAAAAATAGTGTATTAGCAAATATTCGGAGGACTCAGTTCAAATTAATGTGTATTCTGAAATATGTAATGGTTATACAATGAAATCCATAATAGCTCACGTAGTCTGTGTAGAAATATTTAGGCCTAAGTCCTACCAAGTTAATAGCCCCCCAAACGCACCAGGTATTACCTTATGGCCTAATGACCAGGTTGCATGAGACTCCCTGTCTGAGCTGCCAGCCTGGAGGCTGGGATTGGGTCCAGTGTATATCACTTGCAGACCCTGGAACAAAGCCAAGCCATCAACTGCAACATGCAGTTTTCTTCAATCATGTAAGGACTCCCTCCAAGGATCTGCCAGGAATGCCTCAGGCTGCCCTGGCAATGATATTTTCTCCATACTGAGTAAATGCTGATACATTTTACTCAGTATATGCCTGTTTTTGCATTGCCTTTCAATTAGGGCAAGTAACATCCAACATGTCCTGCCTTCCCTGCTGTGTTCCATGAATCTCCTCTTAGTCGAGTCCACCTAACATGTTTTGCTGGAAGAGACACTTGGATGTGTGGAACTTTTGGCAAAAGGCTGATCAGCCCAAAACTTTGGCATCCTCCAGAGCTCCAAATCCTTCTCCTTTCCAACTTGTCAATACCATTCCCAAACATTCACAGAGTTCAAATGTGGGACACACAAGAAATCACCCCCAGAAATTTATGACTCCAAACAAAAACATACATGATGTCAGGAATACCTGAAATTTCAGGTAAATGGAACTGCACTCCTTTTATCTATCAACACAAAATTCCTATAAAGTGTTGCCAGAAATTGTGCTAGAATTCTTTATAGGGACTCCAATGATATTAAATGCCAATGTCCTGTTTCTGCCTTGTGAAGAATCGAGGGTGTTGTGTGTCATAGTATACAAGTTTCAAGAGGATATATAAGTTACATTTAATTACTCTGGCTTCTTATATATTTACTGGGTTTCATGTTTTGATAATTAAAAAGTTCCTTGGCTAGTGAAATATTTCTTACACAGAATTTCATTGAGTTTCCCCAAAACAAACAATATTACCAGGTCAAACCCATTTGTTGCTCTGCAGCCCTGCAGTAAAAAGGTTTCCTTTGCCCCATATGATCAAGGGAATTAGGCCCACAAATAATGGCATGTAGGAGGAAACATCTATACTTTTGTGGGTTGGGCAATATTCAGAGGACTCATTTAATATTACCATATGGAACCTGAAAATATGCATAAGAGGTGCTGCAGTGTTAGCATGCTTGCCTCACATGTGCAAGGTCTGCGTTCAATCCCTAGAACCACATAAACAAAAAAATAAGACAAACAAACCATAAGGAAAAAATTAAAATAGATATATGTGAGAGTTTACCAAGTCTATGTAGAGTCATTTATCTCTGAGAACAGGAACCAAGTTTGAGGATCCAAAGCACATCAGGAATAACCGCATGGCCTAGTGCATGATTGACATGATTTGACATGTGCATGTTCCCATATGAGTCAGGGCATCAGGCCTTGGTGACCCTGGGCATGACTCCAAGCCCACAATGTGGCTTTCCTCAATCATGCAAACACTTTCCCCCAGAACCGTTCAGGAATGTCCTGGAGATTCCATGGCAACTAGATTTTACTGTGTTCTACACTCTGCTCGTTGATATAATGTCCTCAGGATTCCTGAGCTTCAAATTTCCTATTCCCTTAGGGCACATTAATTCTAGTGGTCCCTACCTTCCTGGTTTGGTCCAAACTCCTTTTATTCTGGCCAGCACAGCCATATATCCAATTCACCTAGTTTCTGTCACAAATGTCACTCATGATTACAGAGCTGGGAGATCCTTCCTGGTAGTGTGAGAAATAGGAGAAAATGTGGGTATAATAGAAGAAAACTGCATTAAAGCAGTACATTTAACAGATTGTGCAGTAGTCTGCTCCTTCCAGGTCCCCACCACAGTTTGATCACCTCTCCATTTTTTCTAGCAAAATACAGAATAAAAACAACTAACAGATAAAAAGTGTCCATCATAGGGTTCACTTTTACTGCCCATTCTCAGCAGGAAGCAGCTTGGAGAGGTAACTAACCATTTTTCCATAGAAACGAAAAACAGAAATCAAGAGAGGAAATTGTAACTGCAGCCCCTTTCATGTAACAGGGACTAAATTTATGATGTGAATATAAACCCTGATGTTTGACTACATGTGGCCAACTTTAAAATTAACAATTTCTTTCTACTTTTCCATCTTCCACACCCTAACTATAAGGGCAACTATATTACTATTCTGCCCTAAACTGAGTTGTCTGTCATTCCTTTCACTAACTATGTAAACAAATTGCAACAGATCTAGAAATGGGAAAATATCTTTTTTTTTTTAAATTAGTGCATAAAGGTTTATGATGGTATTAGTTCTTACATGCATGGATTCACAGGTGGCGGCCACAGTTACTATGGGTGCAGTGTGGGGTCCAAGGCAGCATCTGTCCACTCAGCCAGGGACTACTGGGGCTACAGCAGTTGCTGAAGGACAAGGGGCCAGGCTCTGTGCACTTTCAGCACCTCTGTACTGCAGCAGCCCCAGCACTGGGGGTGTACACAGGGAGGTCTGACTGCTGTGCACAGGGCTCCAGCTACAGCCTCTTGCCAATTTGGGACACCAGCAGGTCCACCATGCCACATCAGCATAAGGACCCAATGTTAGGACTGCTCCAGTTGAAAGCTGTTATCCTCCACCTCCCCGCCCCCTTCACTTCCTCGCAGGCTTCCTCCTACTGCTTCTTCTAGCTGCATGGTTATCCTATTTGAACTGGAGCACTATAGGCATCTCTTGTAGCTGGGTTCCCTGCAGGTTTAGCTGGTGTGAGTTCAGTGGGCTCACAGCAGAGGCTGAGGTTTGGGCCCTGGTCTGCCAAGCCTAGTCACACCAGTGCCTGCAGCCACAAGAGCAGGAATCTTGTAGCTCAGGTTTCATTTAAAATCTATTGAGACTATTAGAATTTTACATAATTTTTAATATTTAACTTTGATCATTTAAAAATTCCAGTGCAGTGACTGTAAACACAACTCCTTAAAAAATTAAAATAAAAAATTTCAGACCACAAGTACTTTGTTATATTTTAAGTATAGAGTCCAAAGTTGTAAAACAAAATATTGATAATTGGCATGCTAACAGACCCTCCACTTTTTCTTGCCCCTGAGATAACTGTTCCAGCACTTATTTTTGTATGTAATTTCTCTATTCAAATAAAAATGTACATAGCATTATTAAATGTTGTATACATGGATATATCCACATATATTTGTGTACATAGATGCAGTTATAGATTATATATCATAATATATGAACAAACATTACATATGCACATATAGAGAGAAGAGTTTATTTTAGGAGAACTTTTGCTTCACTGGATGTCATTAAAGTTCTCTGAATATAGATGGTAAGACAGACAGAAATGAAAATAAAGGTGGGAATGGGAAAAAGATGCAGAAACAGAACATGATATACATGAAGATGGAAAGAGAAGTGGGGATGAGGACAGGGAAGGATAAAAATATATAAGATAATGTACATTTGAATATATATCTATTTACCAATTTATGTATTTATCATCTATAATATCCATCGTACTCTCTGTGTCTCATTGTCTCCCAAGCTTCAATTCATTTAATTGTAGTTTGCTAACCCTGCTTTTCATCTTAACCTCCTTCCTTCAGCTACTGCATCCCCTCATTGGTCATACTGTTCTTGCCTTTTCCTCATTGTGTATGTAATATGCATACATCAGGGTGTTCAGATATTTCTAACAACAATAAGCCCAAACATTAGCAAGGGAGAACTCATACATGGGTGGCAAGTGACGTATTTTGAGTTTTACTCACTCTTGCAGCCATGACGTGCACAGCTTGGATGCCACTTCTTGATAACATGTTCAGTAAGCTGTCATCCTTCAGATAAAGCACTGACAGGATCTGCTGGAGTGTTGGAGCCAAGGCCATAGTCTTCTCAGCAGCCACCACCCAGACACAGAGCCTAGTGGGGTACTAGGCTGACCATTTCTGCCCCACACCAGTGGCCACCTAGGTACTGATGCTCTATACTGGATGGCTAATTCCAGTGATGCATGGTGGCCTTCCTGCCCTTCTCCATACATGTCACATAGGCCATGTCATGATCCAAAGGCTCTCCTGCATAGTTCTTCTCTTTCACTTCATCTTTCCCCAGATGTAACCCCTCATGTATCCTTTTAAAGAGCTTGGACAAACTCAGTTTTATTTATTTTCATTCTTACCTAAGTGTAAGTAAACATGGGACATTGGGAGACATTCAAATCCAAACTATACCATTGAGTTTTTACCGCAACAGAAAATGTCCTAAGGTAGAGAAGTACATTCAAACGGCCATATTCCTGGAAGGTTGGAAAGACACAAGAGAAGCAGGCAGAGAGCTCCAGGTACAGGTCAAGAGGAGGTAGGCACAGGGAGAATATTGTGATTTAAATGTGTGCCTCAAAAGTTCATGTTGGAAACTTGATACCACAAATCACATGATAATGGTATTTGGAGGTGAGACCTTGAGAGGAAATCAGGATTAGACAAGGGCATGAGGGTGGGGCACCATGATGGCATGAGGAGACCAGCTAGGAAACTTGATCTGTATCACCATATGAAGACCTCCACCATGTAAGGATGTAGCAAATAGGTGTTGAACAGATGCCAAGAAGATACTAGCACCATGCCCATGGACTTCAGTCTCCTGAACTGTGAGCCAAAAATAAATAAATAAATAAAACCTCTATTAATTATAAATTAATTGGTGTGTTGGCCATTACATTATTGTACCAAATATATGAAATAATTAATTTACAAAGTACCTTGACTTTAGGGCTATGGTAGCAGCTCTTCATGGAAGCCCATGGTGGTGCCATCAGTTTATCCCATATTGGGGAACAAAAATGAGAGAAGAGACTGGTATTCTATAGTCCCCTTGGAGGACTTTTCCCCCATTATCTAACACTCCCTACCAGGTCCCTTCTTTTAAAATTCCACCACTCCCACAATAACATCAAACTGGGGATAATATATTTAACCTCTTCAGACACTCAAGATCCAAACTACAGTTCCAATATCATGTATTTTGCTATAGCAACAGAAAATGAACTGAGACAGAAATATCTGAGAGTCATCCAGGACACATGTGACCCAAAGCATTGACCTCTGAATAGATCTGACTGACCTCCATGCCAACAGTAAAATGTAGATGATTTAGTCCATTGTTTTTTCTTTTTGTGCTGGGACTAAGAAACAAGAACAACTTTAAAGTAGGAAAATGTTATCTGGGGGCTCATGGTTTCAAGGTACTAAATTTATACATATCAGGTTACATTCCTTGGGGCTCAAGGTGAGGCACAACAACATGATGGAAGACTGTGATGAAGAAACGTTGCTCAGGCCATTGCAATCAGGAAGCAGAGAGAGACTCCACTCAGCAGATACACAATATATTCCCCAAAGGAAAGCTCCTGATGACCTACTTCCTCTACTCATATCCTACCCATCTTCATTACCACCCAATTTATTGGGGATTAACTGTACATCTGTTAATCTGTACAATTTACCTGTAGTTGTTAATTGTAAATCTTTTTATTTCCCTGTTTTGTATCATTTATTAAGTTCTCACATACTCAGGGAACTTCAGTCAAAACAGACAGGTTCCCCAAATATAGCAGGAGACCTGGAATGGGAGGGGGATCATTTATGATCCCACTAAACCTTCTTGGAAACAGAAAACCATCACAGTAGACAGATGGATAGGGATTGGGGAATAGAACAGGCCTCATCTCAGTTCTCTCCCCTTTGTACCCATGTAAAAATAAAGTTAAACTTATCTCGTGTTCAACAAATAAATTTCTTCATAAAAAAAAGAAACATAATACATGTGACAATCTGAAATAGGTTCACATATGGTAATTGAGTGATATTTGAATAAGAATAGGACTTAAGTCCATAAATATGAATACAACTATAAAGAATGTGTAATTACAAAAAAAAAAAGTTAAACACTGCAGCCCCACCCTGCTACTTCACACAGCATTGATTACTCCTCTGCAAGGGTTTGCACCAAGGTGGCTTCCTATCACTCTTCCTTTATTTCAGTTTGCTCCTGGCAACTCCATGCCCTCTTCCTTCCCTCAATCTCCAGGTCAGGTACCCCAAATCCTCCACTTAGACCTTCTGTATCCTCTCTGGGGCTCCCTGACCCAAGGTTTTGGGGGAAGCAGCATCTCTGGCATCTTACCTCCTCCCAGCAAGGGACTGGGCAGGCCCTCTCTGCCCAATGTGTCGCACTCACACAGCTGCCCTATTCTCCTTGAGGTCAGGGACTGAAGGCTGCTTCTCGCTTGGTATCATCTGTGGGGCAACAGTCCATGAAGGGTAACCAGGCCCTGAAGGCTGCTGGGATGGGCTAAGTTAGGGGTTGCTGGATAGTGATTTTTATTTGGGGATTTGAAAGTCTGAGGTTCTGATTGCGTGACACTCCTCCCTGAGACTGGCTCCTTCCTTCCAGGATAGTGTGCCGTGGGAGGCTTAGAAGTCTGAGGGCAGTGATGGCTGGAGGTGGTGTTGGGGTGGAGCAGGGGTCTCCCTGGCCAGGATTCCCTATGCTGGGGTTTGCTTTGCATGGGGAATCAGAGCTTATAGTCATGAGGGTGCACAAAGAAGGCTGGAGTTCTCTGCTGCTTCCTATTCCAGACCCCAGAGCCCTGATGTTCCTGCAGGTACAGCTGCTCCTGCTTGAGCAGGTGAGGATAGTGACAATGGAAGCTGGAGTCCTACTCCTGCAGCACTGACCCTTGCTCCCAGCTGGACAAGTGTGGCAAAGGGGGATGTGTTGAGGGTGAGCAGTTACTGGGTACTGCCTTCTCTAATAACTGGAACCATTTCATCAGTGCCCAGGAGACCTCAGTGGCTTCTTCATTCTCATCATCATGAATATGGATCATGAATATGGACCTCTTGATGCTGAGCATGCATTCATGCAGGGCCTGCTGCTCACAGTCCTTGCAGCTGTTTGGCAGCTTCAGCTCATACAGAATCCCTGAAGATATGATCTAGGAGGTCCTCCACCTCCACTTCACAGACTTCCTCATCCCTGATGCTGCCACCATCTCTTGCTTCCTCCTCACACATTGTATCCTAGATCCAGGCACCTCAGGCTTGGCATGGGTGTAATACAGTTCCTGCATCTTGATAGCTGCCAAGGCCTCGATCTCATCCTGCCCATGGCAAAAGTCAGACAGGCCACCTCATAGCATATCTTCTTGACTACTTGCACCTTCAGGTCAGCCATGGTGATACAGCAGAGGTGTTTGTCCTGCAGCTGCTGCCACTGGGAGATTGGAGAAATCCTAAGAGAAACTCTGTGCTTGTTCCTGCTGGGCAGGCCACAATGCTTGACACTGGTGTGATGATGGTCTGGACTGTGGTGTGGAGGCATCTGCTCCCACAAGGATATCAGCTGCCAACCCTCTTTGCAAGAGTGCTTTCCAGAATGGATTCCACTGTGAGGAGTCTGAATACATTAACTGCTGTTCCAGCAGGTGGTCAGTCTCTTCCATTTCTTTCCAATACTGATTTCCCAGATCCTGCAGCTTCTTCTCCATCTCCAGTTTTATGTCAATGCCTTGCTCCTCTAGCATTTCCTTCTGAACAAAGTTTTAGTCAATGCACTCAGAAGGCTGTCTTCTGGTTGTGGGCACCTGTGGTTCAGTTCCAGCTGTTCCTGTTCCAGATGATTGAAGCAGAAAATGTGGTTCTTGGTCTTCATTATCCTATTGCCTGATTTCAGCACCAGCAGCTCTGTCACAAGTTTCCCATTGACATATGGCTAGACTACTTCACAAGTCTGTAATGTGACAAGCACTTCTCCATCCTGCTTAGGGATGCTCTGGAACAGATAGTGCTGCTCCCAGATGAACAGTCCCATTAGCTTAATGTCCATGTCCACCTGCCCAACACTAGTGATGCCATCCTTGAATGTATGAGCAGATATTCAGACATCAGGTGGTCTTCATTCAGGTTAACCATATGGAGAGTTTTTCTGGTGGGAAGATACCCACAGTTCCCTAATTCTTCTGGACAGCCACCACCATGTTAGCCAGCAACTCTTCCCTCTCCATCCTCAAGGCTTATATCATATGCAGCTTTTCCTCCCAGGTCTCACTCAGCTCAATGATAATCTTCTCTGTCTCCTGCAGCCTCTCCCTGGACTCCATGGGTCCTATCTGGGGTTCAGCATTGGCAGAAAATGAGGGATCCAGCTTCCCATAGTGTGCAGGAGTGACATCAAAGTGGGGACAGGAGGAGATGATATAGCTGGCAGAGCACTTCCAGGACACTTTCCTCTTCCACTTTTATGCCTCTCAGTGCAGAAGTTGAGAGCTCCTTTGCTTTCAGCAGTTCCTGCAGGTGGGACATCACCTCTTTCAGTGATCAGCAGTATATTAGGATCCTCAATAATGATGGCATTGGTTTGGTATGGTCAATATACCTGAGGGTGCCGAGAGTCTCCTCAAAATTAATGTTGAAAACATTCAGGGTTGCAAACATTACTTTGTGTGACTTCCCACCCAAATGTTCCTGGAGCAGCCAGATGAGCACAGAATCCTGGGAAGGGATAAATTCTGATGTCTGCTTCTTTGATTGCATATCTGCAAGGGCTCAGGACTCAGATCTTCCCTAGAGTAATCAAGGACTTAGTCACCATCATTCTTCAGGTGTATGCCCTGGGACCCTGAGCAGTCAGCCTGCCCACTTCCAGCAGGTCCACCAAACTGATCATATTGATCTTCTCCAAGTCCATCCCAGTGAGTTGGTCATTGCTGGATTTTGATAATACAATGGTGAAGACAGCATGGGAATGTCTACTTATGTCATTCATGTTCGTGGCAGCCATAGTCTGTACCTTATTGCCACAGCCCATGAGGTCAGCAATATCTGCATAGGAGGTCACAGCTAATTTGGACAGGTTCTGCATAAGGAACCAGGATTGAGGTGCTCCCACACTCACAGAAAGCCCCAACTCTTGGGATTCAAGAGTTGTCCTAACTGCTGGCTACAGATCTCCATATAGCTCCACTCCACAGAATAGGAGAGCAGGGAGCTCTGGTTCTCACTAACGTAAGAGGTTCTTACAAAGCTGAGGCCTGATAACCTGTTTCCCTGGCTCCTGAAGCTCCATCATGGTGTGGGACTTCCCAGACTTTGTCTGTCCACAGGAAAAGATGCACACATTGTAGTCTTCAAAGACATGGAGCAGCATCTTTTCCCCAATATCCTGATAAACTTGCTGCTGAGATGCAAACTGGGGGTCCTCAGTTTGTGTGTGACCAGTAAGAGTAGTCAAATGTGAGCTTGTGGGTACATCCATGCTCTGTTTGGAATTGATGATGGAGGTGGTATTACCCTGCATGCTGGTCACATTTGGCATCCTAGCTGCTCTCACCTGCACCGAAGGGCCAAACCTGCACTGCCAGTTTCACCAAGGTGCCAGCCTTAACCGCAGACATGCCTGCCCTCCTCAGCTGATGTCATGGCCCCAGATCAGGGGAGTGTATCAGTTCTGGCTGCCACCAGCTCATGCAGGCAGGTCCCCTTCCCATTCTTGGGACCTGACCACACCTGCAGGGGATGTAGGGGGAACTCTCATTTTGACAGGCCTCCCATTACATGGCAACATGTCCTGTGGAGGACAGTGGGCTTGTCCCTAAGAGGGTTGTGGCAGTAGTGGCAACAATGACATGTGCCTTCCTGGGAGGTGTGAGCTGGGGAGTGAGCAAGGGGCAGAAAATCCTTAAGTGTAAATTGTGAGTAACCTGAATATGTTATGTAATAATCATGATAAAAGAGAAATTTGGGGCTGGAATGGTGGCTCAGGGATATAACACTTGCTTGTAATGCATGAAGAGCTCAGTTTGAACCTCAGCACCACATATACAACTAAGTGTTGGAATAACGAAAACAAGATGAAAAACTAAAATGAAATTAATTCTTACTTAAAAAAATGAAATTCATAATAAAAGAGAAACATACTTGAATTCATGTTTTAAAATAGATTGGTGACATAGAGATGGATATTTAGATTCCATTTGAAAGCTCTTCATTATGTGAATAATGCCTAAAATTGCTGAAGGTACTTCAAAGTCAGAATGAATTATTACCCTTATATGATAATGAGCACACAAAACATTTAGTTCTTTGCCTTTCGCATCCCTGCCTGTAGGGGTGGCAAGGGACGCCCCCATTTCTTTGCTGCTTCCACCCTTTGTCCTTCTTGAAGTTCCTGAGACCCTATTCCTCCTTGCTGGAGGGAACCTGAGGGATCCTTTATTGTAAATGCTGACATCTTTACAAAAGAAACACACATAATTTCTGTAATCACTTCTGAGAACCTACTGCCTCTTATAGCACAGCTTGGATAATCATATTTTTAACAGTCTCTCTTTTTTAATTTTAATTTTTGAACAACCATATAAATTTTTAACAGACTAATATAAAATGTGTATAGTTTCTGGATAATAGATTTACCCCCAGGAGTGTCCCCCCCAATTTCCCACCCATATTCCTCCCTTCCCTTACCCACAATATCTCTAAAAAAGTATTGGGCTGTATAACATTAAACCTTATCTGGATTTAACACATGAAAATAGACCACCTTTCTGAATGGCTTTAACAGTCTCTTTTTAAGTCTTAACCTAGTTTTAAAAAATTCTTAGGAAAGGTGTCAGGCAGAGGAAAAAATGGTGAGAGGAGCTGGGGAATGGGCAGGAATGTAAAAATTCATTCTGCCCTCTATGTCCTACAAATTTGGTTGAAAATCTAGACAAATATTTCCATAATTAAATTCATGCCAGTATCAAAGTAGGACATTGATATGGTTTGAGCATCCCTTCAAACCCTACATTGGAATTTAATAGCCACTGAAGCTGTATTAGGAGGTGGGGTATGTAGGAAATGATAGGACCACAAGCAGCATAATCTTGGGCGTGGGCTGGTTACTGAGAGATTGGATTATTAGACAAGGACAAGGTCCATCCCTGTTTTGTTGCTGTCTCCTACATGTGCCTACTTGCTCTTCTATCATGCTATAACACAGCTTATGGCCCCCACCAGGTGCTGCCAACACCTGGAGGCATGGTCTCAGCCTCCACAACCGTGAGAAACATTTCTTTTTAAATAAATACTTGCTTGATCTCAGGTATTCTGTCTTAAGAACAAAAATAAGCTAAAGTGATATAAAACCCGAAGGGGAAAATTGCTGAATTTATAATTTGGTAATTGACTAAAAGACATTCTTTTCTGAGACATCCACAGAGGCACTAAAGTTACAGCAGTGGGTAGCATCACACATGCAATTCCTGGTTTCCAAATGTCCTCTCCTGGAGAGGTCAGTAGGTTCTGCTTTGAGAGGAAGGCTTAGATCCTGCATACCCATGGCGTGTATACAGTTTATCATCAATGGAATAACTTCAAAAGGTCCAGGGCCACCAAGTTTTTGAAGCCTGTGTCTATTGAGCCCTTTGAATTCAAGATTCACTCAATCCTGCTGAACATCTAGGGAGACAATATCTGCCCTCCTTTATGTTTAGCAAGTGAACTGGTAAGAGGAAGCATGTGTCTGTCATTCAGAGCCTCCAGGAAGCCATACCACAAAGTTAACAATAACATAGTCAACACTAGGACACAAGGAAATTCCAAGGAATTTGAAGAGTCAGAGGAATCACCCTTAAATCCTAGGGTAAGGAAAGAAAAGTGCTTCCCATCTTTTTCCTGTGGTAAGTACACAGTATTTTGCAATCTTTTTCCTGACTTGGGTAAGAGATCAGTCTAATTACCTGAAATTCTATTCCAAGCCTTTAATTTTTTGGCAGATTCCTTTAAAAACTAAATCAGAGTGGGTAATTTTTCTTGCTCTGAATGCATTTCTCACATCAACTAGTCTCTAGAAGACTCTGGCAGTATTAGTAAGTTCTGTTTGATCCAGAGAGTGTGTGACAGTATATCTTAACTTAAACAAAATAAATTATGAAATAAAATGGAATGGTAACTCTGGAATCCTAAAAAAGTGCTAATATTTTAATAAACATAAGATCTTCTCAAAATGAATTGATTGACTTTGCATTTGTGTCTAGCATGTGAATGCCAGAATAAAACTGTGAACAAAGTAAAGAATTATCAGTTCTTCCTAGACCTATCTGAGAAATGAGGTCCCACATCAAATCAATCTTCTCCAAGCTGGAGAGAGAAATAGGTAGATTCAGAAAATCACAACATGTAAGGACAAAAATACATAGACAGTAACCTCAATGGAAAGCTGTTGTAGCATAGAAATCCTGAACACATCAATTTTAGTGTGTATGTGCTTCACTAAAGTGGATTAGAATACATGGGACAAAAAAACAAGAAAACAACAACAACAACAGCAACAAACTATCAAGAAGCAGATAGATCTGCTATTACATGTGAGGATTTTAATTCTTCTCTTTCAGAGATACACAGATAGATCCAGTAGTCAGAAAATCACTAACAACTCCCATCCACTGGATATAGTGAACAACTGTAGACAGCCTCATCCAACAACAGAATATGACATGTCCTTCACACACTCACACAGTACACTCACTGAAGTAGACCCTGTGCTGGGCCATAAGCTGCATTCCACAAATTTAAAATAACAGCAATTAGGGGTGGAATGTTGCCTCAGTGGTATTATACTTGCCTGGCATGCAGGAGGACCCTGGTTTGAACCACATACAAAACTATGTGTCAGAGAAACCAAAACCAGATTTTAAAAAACTAAATAAAATTGATTCTCCCTTTCTCTTTCTCTCCCTCCATTTCTCTTTTAAAAAAGAGTATCAATCATCCAGTATATATCCACAGACCACAATGAATATTAAATATAAATCAAAGACAGAAAGTCAGTGCTTTTGGAAAATCCAAAAATACTTGGAGATCAAACAATACACTTCTAAAAATAGCATGTGGATAATCTAGTTTCTCTTTAGACTGTACACATATTTCAACTTTTAATAAATAACACATTGACAAAAGAACTCTCAGGGAAATTCAGAATAAATATTGGATTAAAGCAAAATGAAAATAAATGTCATTAAACTTGAGAGATGCAGGGCTGGAATGGTGGTTTGGTGGCCACTGCACTTGCTTGGCATATGATAGTATGCCAGTTGGAAGCCCAGCACCACGTACACAACAAAGCTTTGGAGCAATGAAGGCCACATGAAAAACCAAATAAAATTGATTCTCTCTTTCTCTCTCTCTCACTGTTCCTTTCTCTTAAAATAATAAAATAACATTTGAGAGATGCAGTGAAACTGTACTTAAAGGAAGCTTAAAACATTGAATGCATAATTTAGAAAAAAAGGAAGATCTAAAATAAAAATGGTATTAAGAAGATTAGAAAATAAGTACAGATTAAATCCAAAGTGAGAAGACAGAAATTAATTCAAAATTAGAAAACAAATAAATGAAATTGGAATCAAAAAATCAATTGGAAGAATCAAGACTTTCAAAAGCTTCCACTGGGACTGGTGTGGTGGCCTCAGTGGTTCAAGTGTTTGCCTGGCAATTGCAAAGACTTGGATTCATACCCCAGCATCACAAAAAAAACAATATGGATAATATTTTTGTTTAAGCAAACAATAGCTGTGCCATAATTATATAGGAGTGATCTAAAACTATGCAAGTTTTTTTTTAAAAAGGAAGACAAAATGCATGGTATCAATATGTGAAAATATTGAATGGAAACATAACTGAATTGTTATGTAAAAATAACCTTCTCCATAAGAGAAGTGGTCTAATATCAGGTGTTAAATTCAGATATCATGTAATGTTACACAGCCTAATACATTTTTTAGAGATGTTTTGGGAAGGGGAAGGGAGGAAGAAGGGGGGAGGTTCTTGGGGGTAAATCCAATTTTCAGACTCTATATACATTATATATTATTTTGTTAAAATTTGTATGACTGTTCAACAAATAAATTTATCAATTAAAAAATAACCTCTGAATTTTTAATTTCATGGAAATAAAAATTCATAATATGTGAAATTATAAATTTCAACATTTATACAGTGGGAAATAATCAAACAAAAATCTATCTTTTATTTAATGTTCTTCAGAGTTTTATGTTGCTGATAAGAAAATCATTTACAGAGTGACTGCCTTAACTATTTTAAAATACAATTCTGCATTTTGGCTAAATTCCAAATTATACTTCTTTAAGACTGCTGTTTTGCTTACAAATATGATTTTGTCTGTATAAATTAAGAAAATAATACATTTCAATGGGGGGTTTACAGTTTAAATTTTTGTTCACACTGATTATAATTTAATACGTTGGCTTAACTTTTAAAAACACAAGTTGGTACTGAACAAAATCTTGCCACCTATTCAAACATTTTTGTAATTCTAATTTAACATAAATATAGTTAATACAATGAGTCCCAAACTCTTCTACACAATCTAATAGTGTATATGACTATTTTAATGATATGACTTAAAATTTAAAATAAATTACTCAATAATGTATTTAAATTTCACAGAATTATTATTCTATTATGCCAGCCTTTTAAATTTTTATTTTAAATCAAAATGCATGATTATTTTCCATCTCAAAAAAGTAAAATATAAATTTGATTTACTTTAATATCTGCATAAGGTATCCTAAATCTCCTTAGTTTTAAAAATGTACTCCCTAGAAAAACCTTCTTATTATCTCTTAAAATGTATCTTAATCTACCAGATTGACATAATGTTTCAGGTGATATAGAGACTACTATCTTTTGAGATCTCAATTGTCAGTTTTTCATCCCATGTAGAATAAACTACAAATCCTGCAGTACACCAACCAAGCCTGAAATGACCTTGATCTTTGCTAATTGATCTCAGAACCCCCACTTCTTTGCCACATAATTTTACAGGTTTATATGTAAATCATGTGCTCTTTTTCAAAATGCTTTCTGTGTCTTTTGCTGTATGAATTGCCTTTCCCCATATCTTATTTCCTTTTATTTCTGCTCAGTTCTTCTGATAGAACTCAGATGCCTTCTTAATCATCCTTTCAAAAAGGTACCTGGATACATATAATTTCAAATACATATGTTGTTACTTTTTTTCATTTAACAATTTTCTCTTTATCCCAAATATTTGTCATGTAAGCCACGTGATGATTACCTTAAAAGCAGTAGTTGAATTATAGCACTCTATTTAGATTTTCCTTTTCATCACTGAAATTATAAACTATAGGGACTTGTTCATTATGCTTATTTTATCATGTTACCCTCTTGAAATTATCTTTGCAATTAAACTATCTCACTTTTTAGTTCCTTTCTCTGTTCATTTAATGCTTTCTAATAACTTCATTGAATAAATAATACTAGCACTGCTATGTATGGCAAATTACATATACTTATATTTGCAATGCATAAAATTATTATATATCTATCTATTTATATATAAAAATATTTATAATTTGCTATTAGAGGAAAAGCAAATGGAAATTGCAGCTATTGAGCTGCTCTGAGGCTCTCCAGTTTACCAATGCATGCAGCTAGAATTTGCATTGCCACAACTCACCACATCCTGACTTTTACTTTCAAAATCCCTAGTCTGTACATCTCAGCAGCATTTTTCCACTGGCATTTTGGAGAAATCAGTAATGAGTATTGTAAATTAAGTACTTTTTCTGATCATCTTTTTAACCATCAATAAAAACTGCTTCTTAAATTCAATTATAAAATTAGAATATCATAAAATATTATCACTAAAGTTTTAATTTCTAAGTTTTAATATATTCCAAATTATTTGAAATAAAAAGTTCTTGTTAAGCAAGACATTGGGAGCTTCAACTTCACATGAAATAAGTTAACCATATGACTGTAAATTCAAAATTCAAGTTCACTTTCCTCTTCTCTATCATAATAGTATCATAAGTCAAGGTGCTTGTAAATATCTGATTGCAGTAGTAGTAAGGATTATTCCCACAGTCTAGTCACTACCACAGATCTCAAGTTCAAAGATAGGTCAGCATAATTCTATTAAGAAATATTTAATTGTATTCCATGTTCTAGATGACATTCTAAATTCTAGGAATACAGGAATGAATCACATATTCTTCACCTTTTTCTCCACTGTTTATATTACAGTGGTCATCATTTGTGGAATTGTATCCCCTCAAACTACCATTACATAATTTATGACCATGCATAGATAGGATCTTTAAAGATTTAATTAAGTTAAATGAGGTCATTAGGGTATGTGAGCCCTAATCCAACATAATTGGTACCACCTGTAAGAGGAAGAAAATTGCATACACACAGACATTAAAGACCATATAAAAACTAGGGAGATGATGGCCATCTATAAACTAGAGAGGAGGCATCAGGAGAAATCAAATTTCTGATACCTTCATCTTACAATTCTTGTCTTCTGAGATATGAGAAAATAGATTTCTGTCCTTTAAGCTCTCCAGTCAAATTTTATTGGTATGAACTTTAGGAAATTAATGATAGAAGAAAGTATGTATATATATATATATATATATATATATATATATATATACACACACACACACATATATATGTATATCACATACACACATACATATATATATATAGATATGTGTATGTTTTTATATATGTATACTTAAATCTTTCTTTGTGGATCACTGGAAGCTAGTGGTATAGTTTCATCAGTAATTGATTTATGAATAATAGGTTATCCATGAAGCTTAATGTATCTGCTTATAAGGAGGCAGTAGTGGGTTGGCATTTGATTTCATTCAAAACACATCAAAAGTATAATACACCAGATTAAGGAATGTAAGGCTGGTTCAACATATACAAATCAATAAATTTAATTCATCCTTTAAACTGAATTAAGGACAAAAATCACGTCATCATCAATAGATACAGAAAAGGCCTGTGATAAAATTTTTTGTTAAAAACATTAGAGAAGCTAGGCATGAAAGAAACTTACTAACATTGTAAAGACCATTTATTAAAAACCCATAGCCAACATCATACTAAATGGAGAAAAAGCATTTCTGCTGAATTGAGGAACAATGTCCACTCTGACCATTTCTACTCAATATAGTCCTTGAAATGTTAGCCAGAGCAATCAGGGAAAAGGAAAGCAAAGGGATGCAAAGGAAAAAAAAGTCTAACAATCTTGTTTGCTGATATTATCCTATACTCAGAAAATCCAAAAACCTCTGCCAGAAAAATTCTAGAACTTATAAACCAATTAAATTTAAGGATCCAAGATCAATGCCCATATATCAACAGCTTTCCTATACTCTTAACAGTGAATCAAATGAAGAAGAGATCAGGAAAATTAACCCATTTACAAGAACCTCAAAATAAAAAAAGTAAAATTCCTGGGACTTATTCTAACCAAAGAGGTAAAAGAGCTCTACAGTAAAAACTATAAAACTGAAGAAAGATATTGAAAAAGGCCATGGAAGATGAAAACACATTCGATGTTCTTGGACAGGCAGAATTAATGTTGTCAAAATGGTCATTCCACCAAATGTGCTTTACAGATTCAATGCAATCCCCATAAAAAAACCAATGAAATTCTTCACAGGACTGGAAAAAAACAATTCTTAAATTCATTTGGAAAAATAAGAGATTCAGAATCGGTAAAACAATACCAAGAAAGCAAAGTGAAGGAGGCATCACACACAATACTTGATCTGAAATTATACTACAGAGGTGCAGTTTAAAAAAAAGACAGTATGGTATTGGTATGAAAATAGAGATAAAGACAGATAAATTGAACAGAATAAAAGACACAGACAAATCCAGAAATTTATAGACTTCTCATATTCCACAAAGGAGGCAACAATACATCAGAGAGGACAGCGTTTGCAATGAATGATGCAAGGAAAAATTGACAGCTTTATGTAAAACAAATGAAATTAGATCCTTATCTATCACCCTGCATAAAACTCAAATCAAAATATGGATCAAAGAGGTAGGAATCAGATCATAACATTTGCAAACACTAGAAGAAAACATAGGGTCAATATTCTAGCATGTAGGAGTTGGCATGAGCTTCCTTCATTAAACTGCCAAAACATAAGAAATAAAACCAAGAAACAATAAGTGGGATACAATTAAACTAAAAATCTTCTGCACAGGTAAGAAGGCATTAAGACTGTAAAGAGAATCTAGAGAATGAGAGAAAATTTTTACCAGATATTTCTCTGCTAAAAGACTAGCATCCAGAAAAAAATGCAAAGAAATTATAAAATTATCAACAAAAAAACAAAAAAACGACTGAAAAAAATGTTCAATGCCTCTACAAATAATAGAAATAAAAACTAAAAGTACAGTAAGATTTCATCTCAGTACAATTAGGATGGCAAAGATAAAGATCACAAATAAATGCTGGTGAGTTTGCCAGAAGAAAGAAACACTTCTACATTACTGTTGGGACTGCAGAGCAGTTGAAACACTCTGAAAATGGAGATGCCTCAAAAAACAAAACTAGGAAAGTAATCACCTTGGTTATCCAGCTATCCCATTCCTGGGCATATTCCCAAAGGACCTTAAATCTGCATATTATAGTGACACATCAAATAGTAATAGTGCAATTCACAATAGTTAAATTATGGAATAGATGTC
Organism: Aplodontia rufa; assembly: GCA_004027875.1. Classification (NCBI taxonomy): domain Eukaryota; kingdom Metazoa; phylum Chordata; class Mammalia; order Rodentia; family Aplodontiidae; genus Aplodontia; species Aplodontia rufa. The sequence goes on along the minus strand of PVKS010035523.1, from coordinate 1,132 downwards.
TGTCCACAAGAAGAGAATTATATATATATATATATATATATATATATATATATATATATATATATACACATTTAATGGAGTTTTACTCAGCTTTTGCAAAGAACCAACTTATGACATTTACTGGCAAATGCAAAGAAATGGAGAATACCTTGCTAAGTGAAATTAGTCAATGCAACAACTCATTAGCATATGTTTCCTCTCATTAATGAGGCCAGAGTTAAAAGAAAGTGGGACAGTAGGATTGGACTGCATAAAGAACAATCCAAATAAAAATTAATACATGAACTTAAAGGAACTCTAGTAGAGGAAAGTGAAGGAGAGAGAGGAGAAAGAACAGGAGTGGAAAGCTACAGTACAAAGGGGCAGGAAAAATTATATTTTGCACCTGTCAACAGAAGGAAAGGGCCATGGAATAGATGGGATATTGGCCAAATTATATTGAATGCATGTATGAAGATGTAACAATTTATTCTGTAAAAATTTAATGCACCAATCAAAACGTAAAAAATGAACTGGATAATGAATTATATGAGGCACATGCATGTAACTAATCAAACAAGACCATTAATTTACTTGTTTAATCATAAAATCACAAAGGTCTATTTAACATTTTTCAAAAGGGTACCTGAGACATTTATGTAGAGAAAAAAGGGACTCAATGACTACTAGTGCATAAGGAATAAAAGAGATCAGAAAAGTCAGTGAGCTATCTCCATTTCACTTTGAATTCTAACAATGTAGGAAAAGTGCAAGATAAATCATTCTATTTTGTATAGAACCACAGGCCAGTGAAAAATCAATATAGTATTCAAAGAAGTTTACATGGCTCTTATCAGGTGAGAAAGAATACAAAAGACAGTGCAACAGAGCTTCTCCTGTTTGGGGTGAACTGCCATAAGGTCTTCAGTGGAATGATGAGACTGGATCTAGCTAAGAAGACTGGATGGATTTTGTCCGCTTTTTCAATCTGGTAGGCTCTGCCCAACACGTAGGCCTCTGCAGCCAGGGAAGCTCTGTTCCAGTAAAGGCCTGCAGGCAGTTGGGCTTGGCCCACTTTGCAGATGGTGGTGTTGCAGCTCTTCGCCAGCAGTGACCTCCAGTGTTGCAGTCGATTTGAGAACCTCACTTCCAA